>JAQGAA010000467.1:0-22357 GCA_034696425.1 Isotoma viridis
TAAGAGTTAGTTTTTACTTTTTGCCAATTTCAACGATCCTATAGTGTCTTCGGTTTATAATTTTTTTTTCATAAAAAAGGGTAAAATGGTAAAAATATTTTCCGAGAAAGTGAAGCACACTAGGCTCGGGCTAAGTGAAGTTGCACAGGTAGGTTTTTAAAGTTGTAATAAGCTTATGAAGTTAAAGTGAAGGAAAAATTGGAAAGCGAATTCGCTACATTACATGCAATAGCAAGAAGTTAATTTTCATTAGAATGCGGTAATCCACACCCTTTTGTATAATTTGAGATTGGAATGTTGTAACTTTCAAACGACTTGTAACAAATGGATATCGTGTTGAATTGGCCAATCGATATATAAATTAAGTTACAATGGGTGAAACCGTATCGATTATCCTAAGTTGATTAATTTATGCGTGAAAAGTAGAAAAGATTAATTGTCATTTTTTGTATACAATAAATAAACATTAAAACTTTTCCTTGCCATTTATCATACATAGTAAGATGCTACACGTCTATTTGACCATGACCATGTATAGCCTCATTTTGTAAGCAAACTACTTCGTAAAATCACACTTGCTACCTCAAAAGCAATAAATTAATAATACAAGTGAATGAACTTGGGCTGACTTACATGTTAATAAATGTTGCCATTCGCTTCTCCATTACTCGAATAGTATCATCATCTTGAGAAGTCATCAAATCGCAAAATATGCGTTTGGCACAAGGCGTTTCTTGCCATTTAGCAGCCTCTTGAAATTTGCTCATGATACTATTAGGTTCGAGTTGAATGTTAGATAAGATGGTAGCCAAAAAGCCTGGATTATCAATATGACCCTCGGTTAGATCATTAGTAGATTGGATGCCCCTGGGTGCTCGAAGATGCTTTAGTTGATTAGGGTTAGAATGTAAATAAGCGGATGGGTTAGCACGTCCAGTCTTAAGTTGCCGATTACCTGCCTCTGAAAGAGAGTTAGCCAAACCTAAAGCAACTATCGCTATTATAGCTCCACCGGCAAGAACACCAGTTAGACCTGTATTAGAAATTTTAAATTCAAGATCGGAAGTTTTACTTGTTTCTCTGTCCATGAATGGGTTGGGCAAAAAGCTTTTAGATGTTGGGGGTTGGCGATCATAGGGATTTCCATGAATAGCGGTTATAGTCCTTTGAAGCCAACCATCAGACAAAGCTGTGGGGCCTAGAAGGGATCTCTTACGACGGGAATAGGATGCGGGCTCAAGGAAAGCAATTTCACGGTTAGCTCCGGTTACATACCAACCGAAAATTAGTGCGGTTATAACTACTACAGATACACCTACAACTAGAGCTGGTATGAAAACTCTAGCAAAATTCTTGGAAGATGCTACAGTCACTGCCCCAGATTTATCTTGGGCAAATGTGTGTTTTGAAACTTTAGAGTTAGTATAGTAGTCATCATCATCATCCCTATTTTGTGGTCTACTGGGACGTCCATTGCGAGCATTCTTTGGTGGACGGCTAGGTCTCTCAGGTTCAGGCTCACGATTGTAAACTGGCTCTTGTTGTATTTCTCGATTATAGACTGGCTCAACTTGATCTTCGTATTGCTGTTGGGTCTTTTCAAGCGATTGTTGAATAATAGATTGGAAGAATGTTGCTTGGTCAACTTCTTGAGGATAATTGTTAGGAGCGACACCAACATCTCTTCGAGACCTACTTCTACCTTGAGATGATCCACCTGCAGGTTTCCCAGTTCGTCTCACAATACCCACTTCCCTATTTCCTTTAGATAGATACCATCCTGCAGCTAAGGCACTTAGTCCGAGGAAAATTCCCGTAGAAGCCAACGCTGGAACCACTGCAGTAGTAGTGGTATCCATGCGGTCCAGGGCTTTCTTATTATGTTGTAACGCTTGCATCACTCTATTAGCAAAGTTTCCTTGTTTGTCTTTGTTATGTGGGTTTTGTTGGTGTTGCTGATGTTGTTGGTGGAATTGAGGTTGTTGATGAAAATCGGTTCTTTGTCTCTGGTTTTGATTATGATACTGCTGTTGTTGATGATGATTTTGGTAATGATGAATATCGTCTCGTCTCTGTGTAGTCTGGTGGGCTTGGTCGGCTGGCACAGGAATTGGAATTGTGAAAGCTTGGCCTCCGGGTCCAGCTACGTATGTTTGTGGTTGGATTACAAATGAACTTTGGCTGCCAGGATAAGTAACTTGAGCTTGTCTTTCTGCAAATGTAGTTTGAGCTGGAAGTTGATACACAGTAGCACCAGCACTTCCTTGTTGCTGAGATTGTCCCTGGACTTGAATATACTGAACACCACTTGCAGCGGCTGCTGCGGCTAAGAAATCCTGAGCTTCTTGCCCTTGTTGAATCACTGTAGCCCCTTGAGGGACCAATACCGTGGACGCTGATTGTTCTTGTAAAGTTTGGGGTGGATTTTGGGCTTGTTGCACCTTATTATCTTGCACTGGTGGGGCTGGGGCACTTTGAGCCTGAAGAAGAGCTTGGTGGTACAACTGTTGTTGTTCTTGAACCTTAGCGTTTTGTTCCTGGAAAGCTTGCACAGCAGCCTGTGCTTGAACAAGTTGCTGCTGGATCTGAAGATCTTGTTGTTTTTGAGTGTCACTTGTAGCAGGAACGATGTGTACCTGAGGTGTCTGAGCTGTTGCAGACGAGGATGGTGATTCTCCACTTCTTGAGTAAAACTGAGTCTGTGACTGAGAGAGTTGACTTGCAGGTTGTTGGTGAATTTGCCCATTCTGAACTGGATTGTACTGTACATAAGTATTTCCATCTTGAAGCACATACATTTGACCCTGTTGTTGGGGTGCGTAGGCAAAAGCCGTCGTCTGACCACTTGTGGCCGATTGGTATTGATGAACAGGTTGTTGCTGTTGGGATTGTTGGGTATGTCCCGTAGATTGATGATAAACTGCTGTACCACCTAATTCTTGCTGATGTACAATGCCATGGGCTTGGGCTTGAATTTGAGATACCTGTTGTGGTTGTTGAAGATTAGGCTGATTTTGTGAATGACTATAGATCATTTGACTTGCTTGCCGACCACTTTGTTGGGATTGCATAGGATCGATAATTGTAGTTGCTCCTTGAACTTGAGCAGCTGCAGCTGCAGCTAAATAAGCTTGAGGATCTGTAATTAAAACTTGACGCTTCTTGTGAGGATTGGGGTCTCTTCCGTTAGGAACTAGGAAGCCTTTGATAACACGAGCGTTTCTCCAAGTATAATGCTTATCATGTTCATCATCTGGAACTCTTACTCCTTCTATCGTTTTAACCCCTTTGGAATCTACAGAAGTAAGACTTCTAGATCTCTTTCCACCTGTTTTATTAGCTCCTGCAGTAATTTGTATAGGTTGAGAGGAAATTGTCAACGGGGCTGGAACCTCAGCTCCATAGTACAACTTTCTTCCATCTTTTCCATGAATATTGATATTATGCTTCGTAATCAAGGTAGGATGATTGGGATTTTTTGCATCTAATTCCAACTTTGGTCGACGCTCAGGTTCTTTTGGTTCTGATGGATGTTGAAGAGCTCGTACTAATTGAGCTATAGATGCTTTTAATTTGACATCTTTTAAATCACCAGCTATAGAAAGGGATGCAGTAGGATGATGAATCACAGTATTAGTCGAAGGTGCATGTTGATTATTTGTCTCTATTGCATATACATAACTAATTGATAATACAACTAAAAATGTTAACGTCCCAACATTTCTCCAACGCATCTTGAACTCTGACCTATGGTAAGAAATAAAATATAAAATAATGTTAAATCCTTGCATTATTACATAAATTTGTTTTACAACTTAAACCATATCAATTACACCTTCAAGCTTTTGCATTATAATCTTTATAACGGTACGGACCGGGTAGGAAAACCACATAATAACGAGCATAATAATATACAAACACAATTCAGATGAGAACACAAAGACTTACCTTCTAGGCATGGGAATATTATATTGCTAGGTATTTGTCGGGCTAATCCTGTGTGATAACAGATTTTTTTTATTTCCTCATGAATAATGAAAGTGCGTAAATGCTTAACTAAATTCACTGTCACTAGTTAGCAAACGCTTCACTAAATCTTTGTAAGACTTTCCGATACTCCGAAAGTCTTTTTTACACTAATCTGTCAGATTAACTCACATTTATGTCTCACATTAAGCACTGTTTTCATGTATAAACTTTCTTGCAAAATGAGAATGCACGTTGGGCTTCAACAAAGAGAGAGTTTTTTACAAGATGCTATAGGACAATCACAAGTGGTGTTTGAAAGCAAACTGAAGTAAGATTTTCATTTGAGGACGATTAACCACCTCAACCTTCATTACTTAGTCACTTACTAACTGATGATGATACTTTTGCTTTATTGTTGAGATCTCATCATCAGTAGCAGCATTAGTGCATGCATAGTAGTTCATATATAGTTAAGGCATTTATTAGCATCATTCTCTATTTACTAGTTGTATCAAACCAAGTCATTGCAAATGCGTTAAAGTTAGTTACTATTGGGACGACCGGATGAAGAAAACAAGGCGTAAGTGTAAGAACTTGCTGCTTAGTGTGTCAGCAGAACACCAACTTGCATCTTTCAAGGAAAAAAATTGGTATACATTCATTGAGTTTAAGATGATCTTCGGGTTAAGAATTGGTTTAACCTATTACTTATGTATGGCTAACTTATAAGTTATTGAAAAATTGTAAACATTTTTGCATGCAATTGTTGATGAGACAATAATTTTATCATGAATGGTTAAGGTAGTACATAAAGGTTGCAATGTGTTAGATACTGTATTTAGTTAGTAGAACATTACGTCTTTAGAATATTATGAAGATGAGAAATTGGTGGCTGGCAATGCTGAATTTTATGTATGCTAAAGAAGACTGGCTAGGCATCTTATCTAACCGTGTGTGGATTTATCAAATGAAAACAGTGCCAAAAATGTAGGATTCCTTGAACTTGTGTTCTGTATTCAGTAACACCTATTACTTAAACTGGTAGGGGTGGTTTTACCTTTTTGTGATAAGTTATACAGAGATGTAATTCATTATGCATGAGATATGACACATTTTATTATACGACTTGTTACTATTATGGGTTGATGTTAATTTGTAATACTTGTAAAGATTTATAGATACGAATACTTTCCTTGTGTATTTTTTATTGCTGCAATGTCATAAATATTGCGGGGGCTTAAGGGCACACGTTTTAGGATTAATTAGAACATGTTTCTTTTATTTGAAAATTGAACTTGATAAGACGAACGGTAATGAAATTTGGGAGAGAAAGTACATTTTTGGACTTTTGTCTTTCCATCGTATCCGAAATAAAAGTATAAAAATATTCGTAGTTATTGGGAATAGTAAATTGTAATAAAATCTTGGTGGTCACTCGAATCAAGCCACGAACCTAAATTCTTGTTTGCGGGGACCTACTTTTGTTTTGACCATTAGCTTTGCTTACTCATTTACTCTCGTTCAGCTTTTATACAATTTAAAAAAACTTAAATTTATAGCTTCTGTTCTGTTGTTGTAAGTCTATTATGTGTTTCATGTAGGTAGTATCTTGTAAGTTTGTAATGTGGGATCGTGGGAATCAGCAATTTACACTTTAACCATAATGATCATCACAACTAATTTATTTTTTAATTTTGGTTTAAGAAGCAAGAAAAAATAAAATAAATACGGTAAACTTTTTAACTTTTAATCTTACTTGAATGGAAAATTCAAGAAATTTATCCAAGTGAACTAATAAACTCATTACAATGGGCACCTATTAAATGTAACCAAGAATTAATTAATTAATTAAATACGATTACAATAAATTCAAAATGTTTATTTAATGTTTTAAATGAAATAAGAAGCTTGAAAATAAACTTGATTCGTATATTATTAAATTGTTCGTATGATCTAATTTTTTCATCTACCTATTGATTTATCTTTTCGAGACAGTCGCGATTAGATGACAAGAAATAATTCCTTGACGCCATTTTCTCTGCCTGTTTGTCTGTCATATACGTCAATTGGAATGAATTAATTTGAGAGTTGGGTAAGTTAGGCTTTTATCAAAACAAGACAAATCTTTTAATGGACATTAGCTTGAGAAACATGGTTTAAAAATTAAAACGATATTTCTTGCTCCTCCTCCTATATTATATAGGCCAAATTAAAAGCAAGTTTCATTTGTTTTAAAACTAGCTTTATAATGTACTGAGTACACACTCAGTAAAAACATAAACAGGATTGGATTCTTTCGGATATATGTATATATAATGGCAGAGACAACCAATTATTTATTACTAGCTATTTAGCATATTTTATATGTTAATAAAATTAAAATATTGTATTCCGTTGTTCTTTTTCATAGAAATATTAATCAAATTAATCGTGAAAGAAGTAGCGAAGAAGAAAATTGTTTGGAAGCTTAAGCCAGTTTTTCTTGCTACAAACTGCTACTTACTGCTGCATAATAAACTTGCCTTTCAGGTAGTTTTATCTGATTATCATTTATACAATCATTAAATCCTCGTCCGTTCAGGATGCCAAACTTTTTGTTTAAATATTACAAAACCATCAGTAAAATTTAAAAATTGTACTGAGAACTTTATGTTAATATCAAAATACGTAAAATTGAATTCATAAATATTGATTTAAAATGTCCACATAGCATTTTTGACTTCTTGTTGAAAAAATGCTTGAAAAATGTAAAAATGATTAAATTTTCTGTCAGATTTCTAAGTACACTGCATAATAGAAAAGCGAAACTTGAACTTAGCTAAAAATAAGCCAAGTGCTGAAACATTATAGGCTCATTATATCTCAGAGATGAAAAAAAAATTACGTAATTTTTCATCTCTGATTATATCTTAATGTCCTCACTATAAATTTCAGTTCAATTATGCGTTTTATAATTTTCCACACTGTATAAATGTTCAATACCGGGTGCAGTGTTATATTATAATGTTTTCACTCAGGCATAATAAAACTTAAGAATGAATTACTGTTACAGTTCATTTTTGTTTTTAAACGTAGTTTAAAAATAAGTTCAGTTAGCTATAACAAAGTTCAATAGCGTACAGTAAAAAATATAACACTTATTTATTTAAATCAAGATCAATAAATGGTAACATGGTGGGATACATTAAGTAAAGATAAAGACAGAATTAAGAATAATTAATAATAACAAACAAATCATGGGCAAGACCTTAGCATATTTTAAGGTAAAAAAATGTACTAAAAAGAAAGTAAAAACAGAAACTACTGAATCCATAATCTTAGTTTCTATCATCATTAATTTTTTTTTGTAAATCAAATCACAACAAAGAACAAGTATTGAGCATGACTGTTATCTTAACTAAATAAAATATTTTAGTAGAATCTAGACAAAGGTACAAAAATAATTTCTAATCACACTTGAAGGCCAAGATTTTCAACCCATCCCAACCGAAGATACTTTTCAAGTTTTAAAAAAAGATAACCATCAAGGTCAACCTAAAACTGCTGTGGGACACAAAAAACTTCAAGCTTTACTAGTTTCTCTTGAAGATGACAATTCTACTGCTAAGCCTGAAGGAAATGAGATGCAGGGGCTTCAAAATCTTGGCCAAATCCAGGGGGTGGATTATTAAAATTTATGGAACGCCTGTGTCTATGATTATGCTGATCGTTATGATGAGTACTGTTATGAAAAATAAATTGCATATTTAAAATTAGTTTCATCTTGATTTGAATTTAAATAATACATATTACGCTCAAAACTTACTAGTCGTTTGTAGGAACATGAAGTCTTTTTGGGAATAAAGCAGAGACCCCAGTCAAAAACAATGCAGAGGGAATGAGCACTTGTAAAGCTTTTCCAATGACATCAGCCCCATGACCATGTCTATAGTTAAAAGTATTTATTTATGAAATCTTTGAGTTCTTATTATGCGATTTAAAAGGACTGAAGATTTTTACCTATAGTGCCCATGAAAACTCGGTTCGCTATGTCCTTTATTTTCGTGATTATCATGGCCATAACCATATCCGTGGACATGATGCCCATGCCCGTTTTCTGAACCATGGTCAGAATGATCATATTCACGCCCTGTATGATGATGAGGTAGATATCCATCTTGATGGAAGTCTGGTCCATGATAACTTTGTTCTTCTGGAGTTTCATGATTTCCATGACCTGGCTCAGTATTTTCTGGAGCAGCATGTCTTTGTTCATCATGCTTGTATTCAAATCGCTTCTTTTTCTCTTTTGACTCCCGTTGTTTATTCATGTAATTTTTTGGATAATAGTACCGTTGTGGTTCTTCTTGTGGCTTTTCGGATAAATATCTTGGTTCTTTGGGTTCGTCTTCCTGATTAGGAGGGTTGCCGGGTGCAACTTCTCCATAGTAAATTCTAGGGAACTTGGATCTCCCTTCGTAATCTTCTTTACCACCGTCGCGAGCTGTTGGAGTATCTTCATCGTCCTTTTCATCCAATAATTTTAAAACCACGGATTGAGGACCGTCTTTATCATCAGAATTTTCCTCAATAGGTTCTGGATGATAACTGACTTGTGGGGATTTTGAAGATGCTAATGTTGATCCCGAAGAATTTAGACTTCTGTCAGCAATATTACCAAAATTCACAGATGGTTTAAAACCAGCTTCCTTCTTGTTTTTACTATCACTGATTCCTTGCCTAGAGGAATGTTCAGTAGAAGATTGCGTGGGGGATGGGTCTAGTCCATCTGTTGATTTTGCCTTCGTAGATATTGCTGAGGTAATCCCCAACAATGCCACAAAGATGTAGCATACACATTTATACTGCATTGTTATCCACCTCTAATATCTATTTAATTTAAAAAAAAAAGAAATTCATTGTAGACTTTAAAATCGTTTTCATATCAAATGTAAAAAATTATGAATTTACAATGGGAATTATAATCCATAATTTCATTAATTTCATCAGAAATTACTTATTAAAAATAGTTTATGGCTTTCTTTATCTTATTGATTTCTTTAAACAAGTGCAAAAACGAAGCTTACACTAAAAAAATCAAAAATAAATTTTCAGAGTATAAAACCTTGTGAATATTGGTAAACACATTATACATAATTACTATATTACATAAACAAAACACATAGGAAGTGCATTTAGTGCAGAAGAAAAAATATTCTAACAGCGTGTCATGTTTGCTCCTTTATAGCGTAAATTAAAATAATAAAACAGCAAGTTTTTGCATATAAACATAAAAAGTATGAACTAAAACAGCATTACCATTATTGCACTTAAGGTACAAGATGATTGCTAGAGGCAGATAATTACCCTGACTCTTAAGAAAATGTCACTTTCTTTGTCTTATTTAGATTGAGATAGAGACATGAAATAGCTATGATTACGCGTGTTGAAACAAATATTGCATACTTCCCTACATTCTTAAATACACAGGAAATTCTAACTTTTTTAAAATAAAAAATTATATTACAAGTGTCAATTTCATTTAATATACGCCTTGGGAAGGCTTTTAGTATTTTAACATGTCCGTAGTAATGAAATGAAATAATAATATCATTATTATGAACTAACAACTATTTTGCTATCTAGGTGATTTTCAGTTCATATTTTTCGTTGTGAATAGGACTTTTTTATTTGGCACTAAAACACTTTTAATTATTATTGGTTATCAACAAACGCTTTAAATTTTAAAATTTTAACGATTTTCGCTTTAAAACGTCACAAAGCTTATAAGATTTAATGACTTAGATTTGATAACTAAGTCAATTTTTCTCACATTTATCGAAGCCTGTAGAGGTTTTTAATCTAAAAATATGAGATACTTTTCTGGCTTGTCATGTTATAAAAAAAAGTCATGATATCTTGAGTGTTTATTACAAGGCAATAATAAATTGGAAAGTTCTTCAAACTATCCTAAAAGTTATAGAGGTGTTTTTTTACGACGAGTGTGTGACATGTCAAAAACTTCACCCTTTCCTGTGACTATAATACTTTTTGTTTTTCGTGCGTTTCATCTTCATCTTAAATACTAAATTTCACTTTCATGAAAATGATATGTTTTTTAACAAAGTATTGTGTATTGCCAATGCAGAACAACTAAAACCTTGAATGACTTCTCTATTTATAACCACGTCTAAATGACATTAGGTACATTGTTGATATTTTTGACATAGAAAATTGTAAACCTCTGACTAGATTGAATATTAGTAACTAAAAATAACTAAAGCTTGATTAAGCCTGGCTATACCTCATAAAAGTTTATTATTTTTATAAAATCTAGTTTAAACTATTTCTGTTGTGTTTTTTTGTAAAAAACCAACACAGTTAAGAGTTCCATTTTCCATGCTAGAACCACTTCAATAAGAAATGTGATCCCCGAGCATGGATCATATTAGCCAACTAGCTTTATAATAATCATATAATTGAGCAATGATATTATAAAATTTTTGAAGATATTCTTTTAAAATTACAAAAAAATCCAGGCTGTGATATCAGACACTTTTTAACAACGTTTAGATTGTAAGTTATGCTAACGTTAAAATTTTTATACAAACCTCAGATTCAGATAACAGCTCCCAGCTCCAAAATGCTCCAAATTAATACAATATAATCCAAATGCCTCAAATCACTCGGCAACTCAAGCAGCCTGACCTTCGACTAGATTCCAACTGCACAATCCTCTAAGATTTTCTATTATCTAATCTAGCTTTCCCAATAAAAAATTAGGAATTACTCAAAAGATAATAACTTCTAATTAATCCAAATCCAATTTACAATTTGAGTACAAAACCAAAATGTAATTTAATTCATCGAAATTCTAGAATTACCTTTTTACCAATGAAATGAAAACGAAAGTTGTTAATTATTATCTAAGATTTGATCACGAACTCAACTCAAGTTGCACAGCCAAAGATAACAAAGTTGTACATGCTCTAAGGTCGCTGATTCAAGTATAAATGAACTAAACGAAAGTAAAATGAAACCTTATGAACTAATCCCAAGTGTTATGAAGTAGGTGTATCTCCTTCTTAAGTTATCTTCTAACAACCCCAGAAGACCTAATGCTCATTTGAAAAAATTTCACCCGACTTCATTTTCTTTTTATATCTTTTTATGCAAGAGTAGATGTACGCACAAACATGCTTGTAAGCTAAACATAATGCAATGTTATACATTAGTACACAAGTAAATAATCATAATCGTAATAAAACATAAATGCTACCTGCCTTTAATCATAATTTTTTTTACTTGTATGCTTATTATATAAAAAATAAACAAAAAATCGTACAAAATGCTCATTCATAATTATTATAACGGTAGGATTTAATATTATAGAACACACAGGAGATGTAAAGCAATTTTAGCTTTAAGTGTGTGTGATATGGTGCATACCTTCATTTATTTCAATCCTTTTACCGCACCCTTTTCATAACAATGTAAATACAACAATGCACTTGAACATAAAAAATTATTTGTAACATAGATAAATCTTTAGAGGACTTACTATTTTGAATGCTAGTGTAGTACTACTAGGTTTAGTTATTTTATGTACTCTCAAGATAATTTATTAGTTCAGAGTTTTAGTTAGAAATTGCTAATTGCTCTTATGTTATTCCCTTCCTAGCGTAACTGCACTTTTCAATTTGCAATTATACATAATATATACGAAATCAGTGGCAATTGTCTGTAGCCAACGATGTGCATTAATCTCCACGATCGAGAGAACTTTGTCATGATCTTAAGGTAATAACAATGAAGGTCGTAGAAAGAGAAGACGAAACTGTTTGGGTGAAAGGTAAAATTGGTGGTTAGGATTTTTTAAGTGTCAATTCTTATGTTTTTGGAGTATGGGTTTAGATTTGAAGTATTTTTACTTCATACCTTCATTTATTTCAATCCTTTTACCGCACCCTTTTCATAACAATGTAAATACAACAATGCACTTGAACATAAAAAATTATTTGTAACATAGATAAATCTTTAGAGGACTTACTATTTTGAATGCTAGTGTAGTACTACTAGGTTTAGTTATTTTATGTACTCTCAAGATAATTTATTAGTTCAGAGTTTTAGTTAGAAATTGCTAATTGCTCTTATGTTATTCCCTTCCTAGCGTAACTGCACTTTTCAATTTGCAATTATACATAATATATACGAAATCAGTGGCAATTGTCTGTAGCCAACGATGTGCATTAATCTCCACGATCGAGAGAACTTTGTCATGATCTTAAGGTAATAACAATGAAGGTCGTAGAAAGAGAAGACGAAACTGTTTGGGTGAAAGGTAAAATTGGTGGTTAGGATTTTTTAAGTGTCAATTCTTATGTTTTTGGAGTATGGGTTTAGATTTGAAGTATTTTTACTTAAAGTTGGAACAAAGGTCTAGGCAACAGGTGTATTATTATAATGTTAATATATACTTCAATTTAAGTTTAATCATTGTTCTTCGGTTTGAACAAAATCGTATGGGATTATGGCTCTAATATTATTTATAAATTGTAAATAATACTATAAATTATAAAATGGAAACTATGTTTTAAAATTCATTGTAAAAAATAAAGAAAACTATAGTATTAAATTATATGAAATAAGATTAATTTAATAAGAGATTAGAGAGTGCAAAATTGTAAACAATTATTAGTGTTTGTGTATATATAGGTATGCATATTGCAATTTTTAGACTAATTGAGATGCTGAGCTTGTAGTTTTATTTGTGTATTTCTATTTATTAACAAATGTTTTTTAAGTGATACAGATCCTATTATAACATTATTAGCTAACAATTTCTAGCTGTTTATATCTACATTTGTAATCGAAAGTTACGAAATAATAAAAGTTATTTTGATCAAATAAATACTAGTAGCCGAGTTTGAATTGAATTGTGAATCAAATTCAATACATTTGTTAAATATTCCTTGAAATGTCACCTTATATGGTTTATGTTTACTGTAATTACCTGCATATACAGTACATAGTCTGGTCGGTTTTGAATCTATATATCAGCCCTTCCCTTAATCATCAAAAATAATTACTGACTTAACATTTTGCCTCGGACCATGGTTAATAGAAAAATTTACTTTATTGTCATTGATTACAACGAATAATAGAATAGCCTCCAGTTAGTATTAATCAATATTCCCAAGAATTTAAACGTCATGTTATAATCTGCAGCTTCGTACTGTCATAACGTCTATCATATGAATTCAAATGGTAAGCAGAGAATAGCTTGATTGTGTAATAGTTAATGCATGCTCGTCAGAACTAATTAAAGGAATATATCCTTAACATTTTATTGTGTATGTAAGTGTAAATGAAGAATGCACGAATCACATCTATTGCAAAAGAAATTTGTTCAACATTTTAATGAAATGTACCTGTCACAGGTGAGGATATGCTGATATGAGTGTAATTATAAGTATATAGTAACTAGCCATTTTATTAAAATAGTAATAAAGTTAAGCTTTTTTAATACTCATGACATGAGTAGATTAAAAAGGGCAAATGCATAAACGATAATAATGGACGATTGCTAAGTAATATTCTCAAGTCATAATAGGCCTCAAAAAATAGATTCCTTATAACGTGTGTATGATAATTTTTGCTTAAAAATCCTTTTAAATGTTTAAAAGTATGTTCTGCTCAAAATACCAATAGTTATTGATTTAAAAAAATCACAATTGCTGTATACTTTTATAAATTTCCGTTTCAAGTTTAATGTAAATTTGAAAATTTGTAGTAAATTTTCAAACTTAGATAAAAACTTCAAAAATTTTATAGAAAGCGATTGTAATTAGATTTTACAGATTCGAGATAACATTAAATCTATACATTTATTTTCTTTACAAATACCAGGAAAAACGAACATGCATAGAAATTATTATTCATAACACGAACGTGGTTTTTACTCTTTATATTCCTTAAATAAAATATAACGCTTCTTTTAAAGAACGTTAGTTTTTATTGAAAAATACAAATCCAGATTTTATTTAAATCGAAAGCATAATAAGGTACAACTTTTCGTCGATATTATTAAGCAAATCTATGAAATTATTTGAGTTGAAACGTGCAATTCATATTTTAATGAGTTAACTATTTAACTTAAAAATCAGAATAAAAATCAAATTAGCATATTTGATATTGAATCTCAAAAACTTTAGGAACAATAATGAATGATTGACACAACGGTATACAATCATTTGAATGTTCTGAACTGAAAAAGTAAAACGTAGGTTAGTTGGTATAAAGTGCAGCCCGAAGTTATGCTTGAACATCATATTCATCAAAGCAATAGATCTGTTCATTTCTTAGAGTTTTTCGTTTCAAGCCACTCTAAAATTTGAAACTTAATATTTGAGTTTTGACGACTTCGATTCTATAACAATGAGCAAGTTTTTGGTTATCATTTTAGTGTCCTGTGTCGCCCTTGTGTCTATTGGCTTCGTTGGTAACTTCAAAATTGAATGTTTCTGCTTTAAACATTTTCAAAATTTTCTCAATGTTAAACTAAAAAAATGTTTTCATGATATTACAGATGCCTCACCGTGGCCTTCTTGTCAAGCTGAAGGGGGAATTTGCTTATATTACTGTTCAAGAGGTTATGTTCATGACGATATCTCGGAACATGGCTGTCCAAGTGGCCAACACTGCTGTTTTAATGACTATAAATAAATAGGTCAATGAATTAAAATTTGTCACATACTTTTTTTATTTATGTCATAAATCGACATTTTAGACTAACTTTTATGAGTGATTCCCCATATAAAAACTAATACTATATGCTTTTAAAATTTAATAAATGATTTTGTTTGAGTTATTCAAAAAATTGAAGACTCCTAATTTAGATTTATTTTATACCATTGTGTTCCTGGGAGTCTAGTACTACTGTGCCTCGCATTCTATTAAATTCATTTTTCAATAAAGTCCCACCTATTAATGTTGAACCCAAAAGAATTTGATAACTTACGAGGCACAGTGCTTATATTTAGGTTTAACCATTATGTTACCGTTTGCCAATAAAATTTACGTCAATTGGTATCTGCCCTATCGGGATGTGGATATATCTTTTTGTAATTATATACTTTCGTTCATTTCGGTGTGCAATTACACATTAAATTCACGACATTCATATGCTCAATGCTGAGCCATCATTCTTCAATTTATTAAATAGTGAATTGAAGTATCAAAATATGAAATCAACTGAGCTGACTTGCGACAGAAAAAGTTCAAAGCTCTTTTTCTAGGATGACATTGTCAAGCAATTTTTAAGAAATGAGAGCAAGCATGATCCCTTTTACTATCTACGTGCAGGTGTGGTGCTATATTGCTACACACGCTTAAAATACAAAACTGCATTACTCAAGATCAAATCTCATTGCTGAGTCTAAAAGCACAAAAGTATTTTTCACTGTCATCAGATATCATTTTTAAACAGACACACTTGACAAACAATTTATCAAGCTTAATCTGAAAGCCGAATTAATCATAACACTTATTAGAACTAGGAGGCTAAATGCGAACATTAAGAATTGACATCGTTATTAAGTGAAATGATTTCCCTTGTCGCTTAAGCATTTATAATCTAAAAATGCAACAAGGATTATTATAAACTAGCATTACTATTTTTACTATATAACCGTATAGATGCCTAAACATTTAAAGGAGGCTGAAAATCACTTAACTATAAAATGCATTCATTTTGTACCTAATGATGTGATGATCCCTATTGCATTTAATAGCTATTTTTTACAATAAAAGAAACCATTGTCGTCATTTACTAAAATATTAATATTATTGGGTAGCAAGTGGATGAATCGCGTGACACACGCTCTTGTATATTAGATGACAGATATCGTGACTTAAACTTAATAATTAATAAAAATTGAGAATGAAATCTTTACAAGAAAGCAGACATCAAGATACAAGGAAAGAACTTGTTAAACAATTCAATTTCTATGTTGTGTAGTTTTTTCTCTTTTCTTTTCGATATTTAGAAGCGTTTAAAAATTACCTCAGTTTTTAAAATGAACCCTTACCAATAATTTTTACATGATAAACGAATTATCGAATGAATTTCACCAATTGCACATTATGCCATCTTTAATTAATACTTTTTTAAATATTTGTTGTATGACACTTGATATATACCTAGACAAGCCAGAAGTCCATACACTTAACAAAAGGAAATGCGTCATACCAGATCGGATTAGGTGATTGAGATCAAAAGTAGGCAATTCAATTTTAAAAGGGAAATTTAATGACATGTTCTTTAACAAATAAAAGATTTTAAAAAACACCTAAACATCAAATGTTTAAATATTTTTTACAAATTTGCATCTCATGTGATCTAAATCATTAAAATAAAATTATAATAATAAGTGTTTATTAGTAAATTACACAGATTGTTAAGTTAACTGCAGTAATTCAGTCGGCCTTACACACACATTTTTTTATTTTTAAGACTGACGCATTCAAAATAGTCCTTACAAGTAAAAGCTAATAAGCAGCACAAAAGAAGACAAGTTTAAACATTAATCTCTTAAAAGAAGTATTTGGGGCTGAAATTATAACCCAAGACCGTAAATAGAAAACATGCCTAATTTTTTTTCTCATCCGGCTTCGTTTCCCTCAAAAAGTTTCATGATCTGAATAAAATGCTTAATTTAAAGAGCATTAAGCTTCATGTTAGGCTTAAATCTGTTTATCTTTTTAGTTTTGAGTTGCAGCTTAAAAACAAAAGGGATGAATTTTAGTGATGAAAATTACATGATATTATAGTAGTACAGATTATATAGAAGTGGGTTTAAAGTAAAGCCACTTTCAGGGATGATTCTTGCAATGTAATATAATAATAACACAAATTTTAGAACTTGAAGATGTACTTTTGAGAGTTGTAAGGAAATCTTCTTTTACGATTCACGAGTATATAGACAACTGTGTCACAATGTCACTCTCTCACAGGGCCAATCCAGGGATGACAATGGGATTCAAATTGAAGTTACGTACTGTGACTTTATTATAATTTCAAGTGTAATTTTATATTTTTGCATCCTCTACCATCTTCAGATGCTCAAAGTCTAAGAATATGGCTTCATGTACTATTTAATCTTGTTATACCCATATTAATCCCAAGATTGAACAGACCGTCTTGCATAATTGTGAGAAATCTTTTGTCTTTTGATTAAACATTTGTTTTACCTTTTAATGCCTGTAATGAAAATAATGTTTGAGAATGGAGGAATAGAAATCTATTATTATTTCATTTGTTTTTCATCAAAAGAACAAACTGCAATAAACAAAGAGTCCACCTGATCTTATGTGCATATAATATATAGTCTTTAACTTTCAAAACAAAAGTTTCAGAATTTTTAATTTTTTGCTCTTAAGAAATCATCAATTATCTATAGAAAGGAGAAAATAATAAATTGAAGGGAATTAAAATTGAATTAAATCATTGTCATATGTCAAGTTATCTATTGTACTAGTGTTTTGCACGAAGTAAGATAATGTATATCTACGAAATGAAAGCTACTTCCAACTCCTAACCTTCCTTTAAGTGAAGTGGCTAATTTATACAACAATAATAATAAAACGCAAACAATGAAGTCAAAAGTTAATAGGGAGTAAGTTCATGTTGTAAGTTGATTGTAATTGTGCATCTTCCACAAATAATAATCAAGTTCAACTCCACCCAAAGATTTGCTTTTAAGAGCAGTAGGTAAATAGATTCAACTACCAGAAATTCGAAAGTGTGAAATAATGCAATTAATTTATACTTTTCCTTGTGTGACAAACGAGAACAATGGGTGATTTTAGGTACCCTTATATGCACAAATTATTATTTAATCAACAGGTTATAAACTTATTGATTTGTTTATTCGTTTTAATGGCTTGGTTTGGTTCTTGTTTGAAAAAGTTAATTTAATTTTGTTATTTGAAATGGAAATTTACAGGTGCATTTGAATTATTAATATGAAAAAAACTCTTTTATGCATGTTTAATTATCTTAATTAATGTTTTTCTATTAATTTTCTAAGCAATTTAAAATTTATAAATAAAAACTTATGCTTCACATGAAGATCAATTATCCCTACACTGAAACAGATTTTCTAATAAAAAAAAACTAAAAGATGTTTTGTCAATAGTTGTACTAATGTTTCTTTGAATAAAAGTTAACATAAAATTCTGGCTATCAACGGTACCCAGTCATAGTTATTCACACCTCATGCAGATAGTGCTTAAGGCTTTAGAGACACATTAATTTTGATTCAAACTTCTGAACTAGCATAGTGACCACTTCCATCCACCATTAGTAGTTTATGCAATCGAAGCCATAACTGGACATAAGGTGGGAGAAGATTACGCTTTTTTAATGAAAACGGAATATTTATGATAAATGACCAACATTATTCAAACGTCAACAGCTAAACTACTACTGTAATACACATCAACCTGTTGAAAGGAATATGCGTTCGTTGTCCTCTTGTTAAAGTTTGTAGGTAACTATGTAATATTGTAAATTATAGCCGGATAGTAATACCTAATTTTTTTATTTGAAAAAATACACAAAAAAATATCTTGGAAAAAGAATTTGGATTAGGAATATGAAAATCACGGATGCCCTAGGAAGTCAAATGATTTGAATAAAAAAATTAGTGCATTTCATTCTTAAGAAGGCTAAGTCACTACGGCATTTTTCGAATCGTGACTAAATATGCAACTAATGGCAAACATTATCTTCCCTTTGGAACGGTACTTGCCTCATAAAACCTTTTGCGAAAGGGCAACATTTATCGGTCTTTAAAAATACAAACGTACATTACTGTTTATACTGTACTGATTCCAAGAGTAAAAAGTGTGTAGGCTTAAAATAGTTGAGTTATTTACAATAATCATGGGAAAATACCAAAAGGACAGTAAATACGGTATGATTTGCATTTTTTAACGTAAGCACGTAAAAATAGAAAATGTTTGTAAAAAGCAGCATTTTGTCAAACATATTTTTCCATCAAATTGTTAACTACAAAAGATTTAAATAAATCTTTGCAATTAATTCAATGCAATTACACATTTAAATATCATAATAAATACAACGTATTATTATAAAAGCTTATAAACTTAATCTATTGCATTGCTCCACTTCTTACTTTAGAAGAATTTCAATGAAGTTTAGTATTTAGTTTTTTATTAACTTTGCATGCCTCGTGTGTCTTGTAAAATGTCTTCATAATATGTGAATCTGTGTTATTTAATAATTTGTAAAATACTCTATTTTTTCCTTCTTAAGAATAAATAAAATTCGTGCTCTTGAAACCGTTCAATCGGATTATGAATGTTTACGCCTATGCGGGGACCTATTTTACATATTTATGTAGCAAAAATAACCAGAACAAGACGAAGATGTTTTCAGTCGACCATGAAAATGAATCCTTGTAACATCTAAATTGTTGGTATTCAATAATAATACAAGTTTTTTTTTGAAAAATATTGTTACCCAAGAGTGTTTTATTATGAACTTGAAAGTGTCAAAAAGCCAATGTTAAGCTAAGGGTTACCTTAACCTCTAAAAACATCAAAAAGTTTATTTGATTTGTGCGTACCTGCTCGAGTTTACGCACAAAGTTGATTTTTAAAAAGCCACAACTTTTATACTTCCAAATCACAACAGAAACTCCTTCAACTCTTTTGCACAAGAATATTTTTCATTATTGAATGCTTTCATCAGGTGTCAAAAAGACAGAAAAGTTTAATGGTAAACCGTTAAATGGAGTGAGACTATTTAATTTTGTCTGGTCTTTCTCATAAATTTCAATTGACTATTCAAGGATAAAGAATAATAAATGTGAAATTATTCATGCGGGTATGACTTATACTATAGACACCAAATATCCTAGTATTTATTCCTTCTGTCTTCAAGTCTTTCCATTCAAAGGACATTTAACTGATTCTCCTTTTTTAACCTTTTGGACTTTCCTGTGGAGTTTGTAAAAATATATTTCTTTGTAATGATTAAACTATGAAATCAGTCGTCTGCCAATTTAATTATCTTAGTCATTCTTCCGGCTTGATTAGACTGGCATGGTTTTTTCATCCTTTTATAAAAGAACCGTTCTAATTGATACCCGATTTTACACGAACTTCAGGCAAATAAATGTTTTCATCTATTTATGGGCAGAACTTGTGATGAATTAAATTACAAAAATTTTTACAGACATCAGACGTTATAGTGTATTAATCTGGGTTGGGTTATTACCCTTTTATTAATAAAAACTTCATGTAAGATCGACTAGACAGTAAACAAATCAAAAATCTGTTTGAATATGAAAAGAAACTAAATTTCAACAGTGACTCAATATCAAAACTTGTAGTCAAATAACTCTTAAAAATCTCTTAACGTCATCATTATATCCTCAAGTTCCATTAGTATCACAATCACACTATTATTATTATAAATTTAACTTTCCTTCTTCCCAAATCCCCAGCTTGATGTGTATGTAAGTGAAGTCACATAAGTCACGATAATCCTTGAGAGGAGAAATGATTCGTGTCATGTCATCTGAAAAATCTTTTTGATTTCACTTGGATAATTGCCAAGTAGATAAACCAATAAGAAACGAATATTATTTTTGCTAACGATTTATAACGTCTTCTTCTTCTTATGGGTTGAAAGAGTTCAGAAATGAGTTCATAGAAAGGTTGAAGCTCTTAAGCTTTACCACAACAACCCTTAGGTTTAAAATCTCTTATTCTTACTTTCTGAAGACGGATCTTAACTCAAAAGCAGATGACAAAGCAACATAATGACAAAATCAAGAAGATAAGAATATTCTTAAGATTAAAGCAGGAGCAGCAGATGGAAAATCGTCTCAATTGAATAACTCTTGAAATTAGTAACATTTTTTGGGTGAAGCATTCCTCATGCTAAGCCCTTTTAACTGAAAACATATTATTTACGTTTCAAATCATCAGATACGTTATTCAAATCTTTGTACTAAGATATAGCATAAAAATAAAATAAAATTTACCTCAAAAAATATGCGTGCATGTATTTTATTGTTACACCAAATCATCATTATTATCATCATTTTGCATAGAAATCATTACAACAATTGCATTTCTAATAATTGCTCAACTTGAGCCTTTTAAAATTTTATTTTTCGTTTCCATTTACCATGATGTATGAATTTTAAAAATGCCTTATTAAACTGGCCAACCATCCTTGGTTTTTTCCTAACAATCACTTTTAAGAAAAACAAATTATAACTTCAAATGTCAAAAGCGCAAGTGGCTAACAATTGAGTTCACATTGCACTAACTCTGGTAAATATTTAAACTTGTATAAATATAATACTAAGTAGATCTAAAGTGAAGAGGTTTAATTCTCCAGGTGTGACGGAATGCGACAGGGATCAGTTGTTATTATACATTAGATATCTATAAACCAGGGCACCTGCCACTTGTTTCACTGCCATTGCCATTACATTACATTGCCCTTTCATTGCTAAATACAGTACAAGCATTTAATGCTTAAAATACGTAAAAGAGGTAAAGTTTATAATGTTTTGTATAAACGACTCAAACGACCATTACATTACACAGTATATTAACATTACTATTACTACTACTACCTATTCTTAAATTCATCTTCAGAGTCATATTATACACAAAATAGATGCACATATAGAGAATTACAACAACCCTTAAACGTGAATCTTTTCCACGAATGCATGCAAAGTTGAAACTTTTTTAGCTTTTACTTTACATCTTATAGTCTAATCAGTCTTGTTGTTGTCGTCCGCCGCATCCTCATCAGTATCATCATCATTATTATCATCATTTTCTACTACTTGTACTTCTTTTTCTACTTAATAGATAGATCTTCTTTATACGAGCTAAGCAAAGGTATCCAATCCGTCCTTCCACTTTAATCGACAATTACCTCTACATTAAGATTACGGGAGCAAGTTGATTCCTTCCTCATTGCCTTTTTGTCAGGACAGAGAATCTCATCAGAATAAGAAGCTCTAGTTTAATTTCAATGTGATCCTTTTTACTATAGCTGTTTTCATTATACAAATGAAAACAATCACAAACTCATTCAGTTAGCTTTAACTGTTACTTGCAACTTGGAAGCTAATCGCGTTCAATTGCTGAGAAATGTAATAAAGTTATGTAGACAATCAAGTAAGTACTAACTGAGAATTGTTGGAAGTTTTAAAAGTGATTTTTTACCTTAAGATCAAATCTTATATAGTTTATTGACGGTTCTTCAAAGAAAGAACATTTTTTACCAATACGAATTTCACTTACGCTCAAGAAAAGATCCAGTCTCATTTGGTTTGCATTGCAACACACT
>JAQGAA010000468.1:0-22354 GCA_034696425.1 Isotoma viridis
TCATGTTGAAATAGGGCTAATGCTAAACCAAACCTATACCAATACCTAATGCTAAACCAAAACTAAATGTCTCCGATTGGTGGGTTTAGTCAACAACTATCCAGACCTAATATACCACCAGCAACTTATGCTGGATTTAATCAAGCCCTTCAACCAGTAGGTTTTCCAGCAAACCCTCCATCGGTTGGAAATGCAAGTCAAAGTAATCAAACATTTGGGATCATGAGACCCATGGGACCCTCAATGCCTTCTTTCGCTGATTCTAACGTAAAGTCTTTATCCAAAAGAGAGATTGATGATCTGTTAAACTAAACGAAAAGGATGGGATACCGAACGATTATGTCATATACCCAAAGAAATAGATAATATTATACTTATAACACGTCATATCTACAGTGATTTTAAAGTAACGTTTTTGAAGCTTAATTTATATGACTATGCAAATAATCTATTATTTTTGGACTTAATGTAAACTGTTCATCACTTTCAATTAGTTCAGTCGGAGAACGAATCCAATTCATGATTAAAAGAAGTGTACGGTAATTGTGAAATTTTAGTCATCAACGTTTTAACTGTCCAGTGTTTCCTTGTTTTTTAACTGAAGCTTCGAATTATCACTAAGTAAAGAAATTTTGAATTTAAATCACATCGTATTCTCTCAAGACTCTGGACACTTACTTATTGAATCCATATCATTGACTTTGGCATTAGCTTACATGGTATACATTTAGTTTTGGTTTAGCATTAGGTATTGGTATAGGTTTGGTTTAGCATTAGCCCTATTTCAACATGATTTTGACATAATTAGTATATAAATCTGGTCAATAGAAGCGCTTGATTTATGGAAGTCGTACATATACTCTTTTAAAATGCTTAAAATACAATAATGGAGAAATAATTGAATTACATGTTAGTCTTAAGGAATTACTTGTTGCACTGCATTTTTATTCAATTGTAACGTTATATAATAAGCAACCTTTGGCTCTTAATTTTGTGGTAATCGGTGGTTTTGAGTTGATTAAGAGGTGTAACGCCGAGGTCAGCGGTTATAATGGTTGTATAATAATAGCATGTAGAACTAGGGGAATAGACAGAAAATGGAATGATTTCCTTTTAAACAATCTTTTATAAAACACAAAAAAGAATACACAGGTTTCACAAATTTTGGACAATTGGTAAGTCAGGAAAGGCACAGACTTCAAGGTTTCATATCCACATCAAAGATAATAATAACTTAACTCTTACATACATCATACAAGGGGTTAGACAGTCAACAAAAATGGGCAAGTCGATATACGTAATACTGAAATATTTTAATCATACTGGAACACAACGGACACCTAAAGTGAAGGGTTTCGACGATAAATAGTTATATTTTCATCGTTCATTCAATAATTACACTACGTAGCTACACCGGAACCAACAATATCGCACATTAAGCTTTTAAATTCTCACAAAATATTAGTGAGATATAGGTACTTTGGATTAAGTTATAAACTTACCCTACAATATGGTAATCAAAGAATGCAAACATACAATGTACTTTGGTCAAGAGCGAAAACAAACAACGGAACTACCGAATACAAAATCTATGTAACTATTACATTACATTCAGGGAATCAGGGATGCTATAAACAGTTTAGTAAATATCCGAATTTTCATTACAACATCGTTGTCTAAGTTTAAATAAAATGGGGCTGGATCAGGTAAGTCTGTAATTACTTAAAAGCCTAGCAGCAGCACTAATTTATGACGACTGATATTTTTGACTATTTAACTTATGCGTATGGTTGATATTTGTTCTGTGACGATATAGATATTATAGTCATAACGAAACACTTGATAAAGCTTAGTTTTTATAGTACTTATTCGTATTTCTATTAATGTTACAGACCTGTTGTAACACTAGAGGTTCCAATTCTAAGTGATACGCATGGATATATTATATATATATATTTATATTAAAGTTAATTAAATCTTTCGAAGTTGCATTGGCTTAACTTGAACTTAAATTAGGATTTTTACTGACTAAACGAATTTTATACCCAAACGCCATGTGGATTTTTACTCGTCGGCGCGGCATTCTCTAATTGTCTAGGAGATCCTATCATTCGTCTTGTGCTTCCAGATCTATGATGCGCTTCAATCAGCTCATCAGGAGGTTGAATACTTAAGCTCTGCAGATTGGCTTCTTTCATGGCTGCTACCAATCTTTCCATTTGTTTCTTCTTTTCGTTTAAACTCGTTTCTATAGACTGAACTTCTTGATCTAGAGAGCCTGATAAATCATTTACGGCTTCTGTATCCCTTCGTGCAACGTCTAGTTCCCTTCTTAACCTATCAATTTCTGCTAGAGTAGACGTCTCCTTTTGCATCCACTCTTCTTGACGTTGTGCCATTTGACTTTGTGTCAAATGTAACTCATCGACCAGTAACCTTTTAAGAATAGAAACAATGCATTTATATTTATTTATATGGTAATGAAGATTACTCAAGTATTAATTAGGTAATTTTGTAAATTATGTACCTTATTCGTTTCTTGCATTGTTCAATTTCATTGTCACATTTCTCGAGCTCAGCTCTCAAATTGTTAATTTCAGACTTTAAAACTGCCGATTCTCGTTGCGAATAATCGTTTTCTTCTTCTAAGTGGGCTAACGACTGAGCTTGACTTTCGTGTTGTGCGCTGACTACTTCGAGCCGTGATATTTCTTTGTTTATTAAGTCCATATGCCTTTGTTGTTCTCTAGCCTTTCCTTCCCAGAACATAATTTCTGCATCATACTGAAAAAAACATATTCACAACAATTAAATAACTTGGAGCAAATAATATCTGCGTGTGCATGCTAATGGCAAATGAATGGAAACATAGAAGTAGTTACAACAATAATCTTTAGTTTTCTTCGACCTTCTCGTGCAAACATGAAAGCCCCTAATTTCGTTAGAAGTACAGTATTAAAATTTACTTGTGTCAGCTCAGCTTGTTGTGATGTCAACTTCTCCCGTTGAGAGTTAACCACTCGTATTAATTCTCTGTATGGAGTACTGGGGTTTTGGGGACTGGAGAGAGACGATGGTTTTGATATTGATCCATTCTGATTAGATGGGATATCACCATTGATCATGTTGTGATCCTATTGACACACACCAACAAAAATGTTAAAAGTTAATAAAAAATTCACCACAGCATTCAATTTCTTCAATCTGCAATAATTTTAGAACTTTTACTGGTTCGTAAAATTAAAAGTTAATAATAACATTTTTAGACTAGGCGATTATATTAATTACACAAAACCATTAGTTACTTTTGTTATTACAAATACGAACCGAAAACTAGAAACTATAGACATCAGCACATAATAGCAAAGGACAGATTTTTGAATTGTGAAATATAATAAATATTCATCGTTATGCATTAAACATTTACTCAGAAAAAAACAAAAAGGACCCGATTATTACTAATGCTAATAAACCTACCTTGTGTTTCCACGATTCGGAGACATCATTTCCACTACTCATAGAAGACATAGAGTCCTGCTGTGGATTGAGATTTGAACTTATTGCTGAATATCTAGGGGAGTCTTTATGGTTTGGAACATTGGAAGAGCCATAACCACTGTTGATACCACCGTTCACTCCACAATCATTATTACTGTGAACACTACTAGCGTTTGCAAGATTGAACACTGAGGGTTGGTTTCCAGTCAAGTTACCCCCAACTGTTCCCATCGGAGAATTACTACTACTAGATTTATTAATATACGAAGCAGGATGGCTAAGGTTTGGCGGCGGAGGATCTCTGTACGGAGGTAGACTTTTGGTACCTGGAGAGCTCATTCCTGGGGGTGAGGTTATCAAAGGTGGAGTATAATGAGAAGCAGGGCTTGGAGGTTCCCTATACGGCGGAGGACTGCTTAATTTCGCATCCATTAACTTTCCTAATGACTGCATGGATGCTGGTCCATTCTCAATTATTTTTCCATTGACAGAATTTGAACTGTAAGCTGCGGTGTCATTTGGTACTAGTCTCGTAGGAAGTCCCCTCAATATCCCACTATTGACGGACATTTTACTATCTCCATTTTGAAGGTTTTCAGGAGTAATTATACTATTAATTAACCCATCAATTGCCAAGTTGACATCCTTGACTTATTAGTGAATCAGCATGTTATTGGATGCTTTGAAACTGGAGACAGGCTTTGCTGTCATAATATGAATTTTACTGCTTCTACTAAGTGATCTTTTTACATTGTGCACTGATTCATTTTGAATTATTGGCATGAGTCCGCAGTTGTTCTGTAAATTAAAAAAAATATATACTTATAAATGTCAAATGTCAACAATACCTTGTTAACTTAATACATCAAGCGAGTTGTTTTTTAAACGCCTATAGATCAATCGTATCGAAACATATCGTTATCTTACTGACAGCCCAAATTTTCGTTACTAAACTGCAATAGTCAATATTTAATTTTTTCCAACAATATAAACTTGTCAGTGACTCAGACTATTCTATTCTAAAAAGTCTTACAAGCTCACTTAACAATCCCCCTATGGTACATTCGTTGTAGACATACACCAAGAGTTGACATAATTATACTAAGCATACAAATATAATAAATTCTTAGTAATAAAACATACCATAAACATTAAACATCAATTTCACAAACTCCTCAAACTCTAAATACTATACATTTAGAAAGCACACAAGATATACCTAATAGAAATATTAAGTACTGCTGTAAAACTAACGACATTTCGTCGAAACCTAAACCATCATAAATTAAGTTTCCAGTTCTTCGCCATTTAATGCCTCTCAATCTAATTAAAATTTCCAGACCTTCCTACATGTTTACGTAGACTGCAATACCCTTGTATTATTATTATTACTCCCCACACAAATAAGGAAATTAGAAAACACTACATATCTCTTCTAGTACATTAAAAGTGTCAATCAACTACTATATCATATCGTAAACCTGTTAGTTAATGAGAGCAACAAGATATACAACTATGATAAGTCGGTCACAGTGACTATGGTACAGGTAAGCCTCCTACATATTGTAGTGAGACACTACTACTAGACAATTCATGAAAACATGTACCATATCATATCGTGTGATCAATTTTACTCAGAACAAAATTATTCTTAACTAATTACATTCAAACAATTTTGCCTCATCACATCGTTATTATTGCGAATTGGGTCCGGTTTCAAGCCCAAAATTGCCTCATTATACCATCATTCCAAGACGAAAATTAAGCCGTCTAATTTTTTGGTGCCTGGCCTAGACACAATTTATTCAGGATAGGTTAAATTAAAATACTTCACTATATATTATATCTACAATTAGTTAAAACTGCAGCAATGGTGATAATATATATTTATAATAAAGTATAGCTCCATGAAATGAACAAATAGCTAAGGGCAAATAGCACATTTTTACAAATTACTATACACGATGCATGATGCATTTCATTAAAATATCATATTTCGAACTCCAAAACAACATTCCTCATAAGAACTAGATACCTCAAATAAACCACATGCCCTGTCAATCTGTATAAATTTATGACCCAAATGCACACTGAAACTGTAGTGTACAAAATAGATAATTTAACCCTGGAAGAATTACTATCTATTTGTGTAAGCTGCAGTTAATTTAGTGATAAAGTATGCAATTCTTAGAAAGTAAAATCATGCCGACCAATATATACATCATTTATAAAAACATTTACACAGCTAAGCAAGTTAACTAATTGAGGAATTCTTACATCTTTCATATGTAATCTGTTAATTAATAACTTATATGCCACTGGCTAATTTAAGTTCAAAACAAGTTACAAATTGCCCATGGGCTGACAGATTTGAGTTTCAATTACATTTCTTCTATTACAACATATTACTCATTTGCAATTAGTATCAAAATACATTTTTAATCGTATATGCAAATCGTTTTAAATCCTATCATCGTTTAATTCATTTATACATTACTTATAATAATGTAAAGCCACATAATGTGTAGTTTTAAAAGCAATAAAACCCTAAATGAATAGTACAATTATAGAAACTCTAATTGAAAATCCTTTATAAATCTTGATTAGTTTTTATTTTCACGCATTAAGCTAGTTGAATTTAATTTCATTCGAGAAATTTTTATACCCTCTTCATTCAACCACATTCTCATTGTTAATACTTAATACAACAATCAAGAGTATTTTCTCTTTGCATCCCGATTCCGTTAACATAGTAGAGGAGGTTTAACTCTTCCTTTTGTTTAGTAGTTCTATTCGTTCTATCACAGCCAATATGGAAAGTAAGAATACAACAAGAGATTATCATTATTATTATGAATACTTTTGTATATAAGAAGTTGTTGTATTTTATAGTCGTAAAAAGTAAGTAAGGGGTGATTGCAAATCAAATGGACACCATCATCATAATAAAACTGCTTATGCTTCCCAGCAACAAAAACCAATTTATGACTGCACAAGAGATTACAACAAAATAAAATAACTGTACATTCCAACTTTGTTGGACAAATTCTACAAGTGAAAAACCCTCAGGGGAAATATATTACACATGCAAACTAGCCACAAATGATGATCCTAGGTTTCTTCTTGTAGTGTATTATTATTATTATGCTTCTTTCTTAAATTCAATAGAAATACTAATACTACTACTACCAAATACAACAATATTACGTGTTAGATAATTCATTCTACTATACTACTAGTACAGACCAGACTTTCC
Source organism: Isotoma viridis (assembly GCA_034696425.1). Classification (NCBI taxonomy): domain Eukaryota; kingdom Metazoa; phylum Arthropoda; class Collembola; order Entomobryomorpha; family Isotomidae; genus Isotoma; species Isotoma viridis. The sequence goes on from JAQGAA010000468.1 coordinate 6,755, forward strand.
TATTTAGCTGTAAGTATAAGAAAGAATTGGCGATGTTTTGTACTTGTAGAATAAAACCAACTTTATAATATTTCGTATTTACCAAAATTATTATTATGATAGAAATTATATTTTAATAGAAAGAACCCTACACACCACAAAATCTTGTTTTTCTGTCAGTAATTTATTGTACTTCTCATGATTTTTTAAAAACGAACATTTTAAATAATTTTTATATACCAAAGAGATTGTTTTTCCCAAATGTCGATTTAAAACTTCTGCATGCACTTCACTGGGAGCTGAGTAAATTGCACAATGAACAATATTTTGACAAGTTAATAAGAATACACCAATTTTGCATGTACCAACAACACACACTGTACACTCTAGGTTTAAAAATAAAAAAAAAAAGATAATTCTTTAAAGAAGGGACAAAAAAGCAAAACTGCACATGCATGAATAGTATATATATACTTGCAGTTTTTCAAGTGCACAATAATACTCATTACTCATTATCAATCGCACGACTGTTTCGTGTGGTAGAAGACAACAGCAGCTTCAAAACCAATTTAATTAGGTATTCATTTTATGAGTAAAAACCATCTAAATTGAGTACCTACACGAAATTACAAACTTTGTCATCGTCAACTTCAATACTACAATAGAAATTATAATAATATGAGCTTAATTTGCTTGTGGTTAGAATGATTTTCGGAAACGTACTCCATAATTTTCTGGTAAATTATTACACTCTAAATAGAATTAGAATGTCGCCCTTCCGTAATAAAATAATTCTTAAAAGCAATCCAGATTCATTAGTAGCTTTACGAGTTTACCTTAAGTACATCGATTTATTTGAAATCCAACTCTTACAACAAAACCTCAGCTTTAACAAATTTTAAACAAAAAATTTTTAGTGATAAATTGCATTGACGACGGCAACCTATCATCCGTTCGTTGTCCGATGAAGATAAGAGGAAATGGTAAAAGATAGAATTCATATAAATATATTTGAAACACAGGAGAGTAACATATGGTACGTGTTTTCAACGTGAGAAATACTCTAACGTTTAAGTCTAACATATTTACTGTCTGACTGTGAAATGAATTGCACCCAAAGCAAATTAAAACTGCAATTTAAAACCAGACCATGAGCAATTTCCCACACCACACCGCCGTTCTCCCAGTCAATTCATTCTTATTATTTTTTGTCCTCAAAGATTACATCATGGTTGTGAACTGTTGACTTATGTCACCGTTTGAAATTGCGAAGCTAATCTACACATTTTCTTTCATGCAATTTAGCATTTAAGTTTTTATATGTTTGTAACCAGAAAAAGTAAAACCACACAATTGTATTTACTACTTACTACAGGTATTATATTTTTCATTTATGCTACAAAAAATTATAATACTTTACTCAAGTAATCAAACCAAACATTAATAAATGTATGAAGCTTATAATACAATGTTTTATTACTTTGGTAAATTTTTTACACTTATATTTTGATACTTTTTTGTTCTTGTATGTGCGAGGAAAATGTTGACACCAAACTTTGGTAGGTTTTCAGGAAGTAAATTCTATTAAAAGGATACCGACACGACTTTTCCCATACTGATTGAGTTGCTTAACGATAACTTATTTATAGGGCATTTCTAATAGGTAATTTTTAGTTTAAGACCGTTTTTTTTTATTTTTTGTGTGTGTACAAGCATGATAAAATTACTCGTAAAATGTACACTATCGCTGTCGTTTCTTTTAGATAAACCTTTTATTAGTTAACGAGATTAACAAATAAATAGACTTCTCCCTTTCATTATTTGACAAATAACTAAATAATTGTACCTTTGAGCCTTGTGTACTACATACTAAAGGCAGCTAATAAATATGCTTAAGTCTAAGGTATCAACAGAATATTGTGCCAACAAAATCTATTTCTGACTCACCAAATCAATGATACTTTACGAAAGATTAAATCATCGGGACGAACGGACTTAAACTTTTTGGAATAAAAGATTAGATTTGGCTTTTTGGGCATATCCGAAAATAGTATATAGTACAATACTGACTGGAAATGTAACAAGACTTTCTATATAATAATAACTCAAGCGTTGAGTAAAACGCACCATACCAATAATTATTAACTACGCCATCGATACCGAAAATAATTTCTGGAACTCCGAGTTTGTTTTTGAGATCAAATTACATCTTAAGTCTAAAACGTAGCTTCCAGCTTTGTAAAATTATTTTACTAATCTTAAGCTAAAATGATGCGGTAGAATATATTACTACATTGGAACTTGGAACTATGTATTTTTGTAGAACTATAAAATTAAGTTTCATAGATCATGTTCTACAGGGTTGATTTTATATAATTGAAATAACACCCAACAGACCATACGAAAAAAAAAATACTTGAATACTGACCCTTTCAGTGCCAGTATAAAACTCACTTGAATTGTTGAATTTATGTAAAAATAACAAAAAACATTGAGAGGGAATGGCAACAAGACCAAAAACCAATACACAAATGAAACACAACACTGAAATAGAAATTTAACTTAAGAAAACGAAACAAGCTTCAAATCATCACCAACCCTAATTCAAACCCTCCGAAAAAATGTGTACATACAGAGAGAGAGAGAGATCTGAAAGGCAAAGAATATGTTGAAGGAAAAGGAGGGTGACTTGTTTAGCTTTATATTCTTGGAGAGTGTTACTTTTCCACATAAAAAATACATAAGGTCTTGATTCAACCACGTTTAAAATATCATCAAAGCTATTTCAAATGAACAAAGTATTATTATTAGAGGCAAAGTAAAGTTTTTAACATCTGGTTATGTAAAAGGAAGCGCATTTTGTTTCAATAATGTTTTTTCTACGTATTACGAAATTTTCAACTAGGTTTTTTATGAGCTTTCAATACACCTATTCAAAATTATTTCAACTTTGTAGTTGAACTTTCAATTTTATGCACTTATGGCATTTTACAATTCATTTAAGTAAAACTTAAACATTTAGATTAAAATTACATTCGTAATATCCTTTTAAATTAGTTTCAGATTTTGACATGAGTTTTATGTTGATCTAAGGTGTAAGTCTAGGCATATTAGACTTTTCTCTGTAGAAAATTACAATATAGACAAAAAATCAATTCGGAATCTTGACTTTAAAATCCTTCAGATTGTAATACCTATATTGTAAACCAGCTTAGCTGGAAATGGTGAACTTCCGTCATATCATTTCATAATCTTGCCTAGAACTAGGAACCATACAAAAAGTGTTATTTCTACCCACTAATTTTCTTAAAATTGCATTGTATAAAAATACATTGTATATGTGTTGATTAGCTTATATCATATCTTAAGAGAAATTGTTCATTCGCTAAAGTATGCATTAAAAGAAAGACTTATAATAAGAGCTTCAGAGCCGAAATTACAATTGTAGAATTGCATGCAACTTTATCATACACTAGGTAATTGTTTTTTTTCCAAATAACAAATAAATCTTGAAAGCTGCTTAAAAAAATGCTACTTCTGCTAGCACTGTGAAAATCATCTTATTTCAGTGCAAAAGTGTAATTCTTTTAACACTCACTAAGAAAACAATTAGGATTTCATTTCAAATTTCTTGTCTCAATAAAATTAAATTCACTGGAGTCCTCTCCTCAGGAACTATATATGAGTGATGCAAGTAAATAAAAACTTGATACACCTTCACTCTGCACAATAAAATTGTAAGGTAGAAGCAGATATCACACACACACACACACTGAGCTTAATTATGTTGCGTCATATACATCAACCCCTAATTTAGATACAGCATACAGAAACAACAATACAACTTTACTTTAAACAAAACAAATAACAAGAACTGTGCATGTATTAACCTACTATTGCGTTTAGATTTAAAATTTGAAAAGGAAGAAGCAGATGCTGAGGGAAAAAATTAACAAAAATCCTTAAATATCCTTGAAAAAAATCCATTTTGAGTAAATTGTGTGTAAGTGCATTTAATTTTTATTTTACATCCATATAATATACTTTATTCCACTATTTTTAAGTATCACGTCATTCACATCACAACAAAGGGCGCATTGTGTTTTTCTTTGTAGTCCTTATCCTTAGCTGACTGCTTGCTTTTTGTAAACAATTTAAAAGATAAACATAGTGCCACCATGACACGTCAGAGAAAAAAGTTTTAATTTTTCACACACTTCTAATGTTTTAATTCAGCAATTAAGCAATACCCAACCCATGTTTTACTAACCCTATTATTTAATTTTAAGTAGCTTAAAAGTGATGATATGCATCTGTACAAGTTGGAATTCGCTACTTATTGTTAGCATAGCATTCGAAGCCTGTTTCATTTTAAGTAACTGACCGGATGACACCTCAACATCTTCACGTAGCCTTGCAACATCACTTACTCACAGACCTGGAAAGTCAAACAATTGAAGGAAGATTGTTATTTGTATGTTTATCGTATTAAAAATTAGACTTGACCAAATCACTAAATTAAGTTCTGCAACACTAATTAAAAAAGTATTCAAAAATTTTCTCGAAAAAACAAAATAATTAAATGACAAACAATGAGATAACAAGTACAAACAGAGACATATTACATAAAATATAAAATTACAAATGTTATAGGTACATCAAATTTTACTTTTCAAATTGAATTGACATTGACACGAAATTCCTCATGTACCCTTATCTTATGTCACATTGTCACTAGCAAGGAAAACAGAACATTTTATTGTTATGTAACAAAACATGATACTAATCTATTATAGAAATTGCAAAACGTGGGAAACCTTTTCTGAATAAATTAATACCGTGAGTAGTTTAATTGATCCAATCAAATTTTAAAATGTACTAGTTTTGAAATTACTTGGACTAATGAGTTCTAATGTTTTCTTTAAATAAGGAAATTGACGCAATTGGGAGCAGTTTAAAGTACTAAAAATTACGCCATATACTACAGCTATTCAAAATATAAAATGATTTGCCATTAAAATTCTCATATTGCGTTGTTTATCGGTTAAACATTTGTCTTAAGATCACGCGATAGTACAAATTAGAACACATTTTATGCATTACACATGAATTAAAGAGAATTTAATTTGTCTCATTAAAATCTCAAGAACAAAATCAACAAAATGAATTTAACTTCAGAGTACGATTTACACAAGTCGTACATTAACTTCAATACCAAACAATAATATCAACATCAACTAAATGTTAATCCACTTGAAAAAAACGTTCCAAAAAATAAACACAAAATGAAATTCCTTGCCATACGCCACCGGTAAATTACTTCTGCATACGTTAAAGTGACACAGCTATCCATGATTAATATCTCCTAGTCTATTCTTATTCGAACCCTCACATTCAAACAACCCTACGAAACTCTTCTTTAGTGAAACATTTAAAATAGCAAATTCTCCATAGACCAGAGGACAATGACAGATTAGATTCTGTGAAAACAAAACCAAAAAATATGTGCTGGTTTGGAATGAAGAAAAAAAATTACACTTTTTCTCGTCTGAAACCAATTTAGTTTAAGACCTTTAAAGCATTTTACACGGTCAATCAATTTCTGTGATAGAAAGAGTTCACATCCAGTTGTCCTCCTTTACACAGTCATTGTCATCCTTCATCCCTTCAGCAGAATATATTTTTGTCTCCTCCTTATAATTTCCTCTTGGTTTCCTTGTTCTAAAATTTATGTCTGATGCGATGATGGTGGTGGATGTCAAACTGGCTGGCACTCTACATTCTATCATATCTCTCTATAAAAGACTTCCTAATATTCGAATTCCACTTTACTTTCCACATACAGTCTGACTATACCTTAGAAAGATTCCTTTAAAAAATGTTCATGCAAGATGCAACAGAGTTTTTTGTCATTCTCTACGCAATCATTCATTTGAATTGGATTATGTATGTATATATGTACCATGTACTTTGTACAAAATCCTTTATTCCATTACAAATCCTTTTAAAATTTCAATGTAACTGATAAGAACAAACCGTTCAACTGTATATTCTCTTTTATTAATCATATCACACAAGAATCCTACATCCTACACTTAAAAAATTATATTACAGCCGTGTGTGGAAGTGTGGGTCGGTCTCTACAATTGAACTGAAGGATTTGAGTTTTATTACTGGCCATCATTTTACATAGGTACATCTTGCTGAAAAGATTACCACCACTAAAAGGAATTGAAAACAATATTAATTGATTCCAAATCCCATTAAGTTATAAGGTAATAATAATCATTCATTTCACACTCAAGCCTTTCTTCTTTTATACTTCTTGTACCTTGAAACCTGAGAGAAACAAAACCTCAACTCACCAAGGTATCAAAACATTTTTATTGAGTGCTGCTATAAAAGGCTATTGATTTTTGACAGATAGGCTTGCATTTTGCATGAAAAAATGGACATACTACACTAAAAATCAATTGAATTCAATCAGTCGTAATCACAAATTTACAGACAGGACTGCATAATAAGAATATATTTTTGGTGATACGACATACAATGACAGTAGTAGCATAGTAACTCACTTTAATAAATTTCAAAGACCATAATCGAAGAGATTTTGTTATTTGGTAACATGGTAATTGAATACACTTTGGGGGTTACAGTGTGACAAGATAAGTAAGTTATATTTAAAAAAAAAGAAGCTACAAAGTAAAAAAAAAGTCTTCGTGTTATGCCACGACAACACCATAATAATAATCAAATAAATTTTACAGACAAAAACGGGGTGTACCATATGAAGCGATGCATTTGAATAATCCTGTTCTCGCGATAACTGATAAGTGACACATGATCTGCTTTTTAACACAGTAATTGAAATGCAGTGTACAACAAACCCTTTGATTAGACATGACTTTACTCGTACTATGCCATTAGAAACTATAATTTAATACTGGTTGATGAATCATCGTGATTAAGCATTTATTTCCTACAATTCAACCAGTTGCAGTTAAAGTTAAAACCAGAGAGCCGAAGAAGATTGGAAGATGACTTACTTAAAAAGTCACTTCTTTCTTGTAGATTAAAAAAAACTCCCTCTTTTCCTTCCTAAGTGGCTGAGATTTATAATTCACAATCGTATTCACCTTTGCATGATTTATTGTATAACTGATGTGTGATTAGTGGTTAGACTTTTTAATTTTATTTAAAACCGAAGAAGTGCCAAAACTTAAAAAAACGGTATTCGAGCTATGATTGAAGTGAGTATTTGTTAATGTAAGTGGCAAAAGATGTACATATATAACAAATGTTTAGAAGTGTGATGGGAAAAAATGATAAGTGTCTCATCCACGAATTGAAGTATCAGATAGAGATGCAGTTCTTCAATTTTGACACAATAATTAAGCTGTTAAGTAAACTGATACACATGTTACTTGAGTTCTTTACCATAGTCGTACAATACAGAAACCTAAAATATATCATAAATTATAAGAACAGATATGTGCAAATGTGCATCCATATTATATTCATATAAATTATCAATGGCTGTTAGTTTTTCGAATCTAATCCAAATCGAGGAACCTTATCCTGCTAATTTTTATCACCATATTATGTCAATTAACAAACTTCAATTAGGTAAATACTTGGTAAAGTGCAGAATCAAAAACTTTTGATTTGAGTCGTTCACAAAAATCAGAATGAAAAATGCCAAGGAAGAAAGAATTGTGAAATTACAGAATTCAATAAAAAAATCTAATGGACAGTTTCCTTGGTTGGGGTAGGTTGTAGGTAGAATATAACTATATCAAACATAACGTGCTAATAACAACACATCATCATGACAAGATGACTGACATGATTACAACGATTAGATTTTACATAGTCAGAACAAAAGCTTGTAATATTCAAAAAGACATTTTTGTTAATCTCATTAATGCCGTCCCGTTACAACAGCCTAGAAGTACCTTCGTAGATAAGTTATATTCTAAGTAATTTTTCCACACTGTCAAATTCAGGATGAGCAATGGCAATGACAGATACGCCTATTATTCTCCTTATCATTTAAAATCTCTTTTCCCATCTACTTCGCACTTTTAAGTTCAGTTCCTAGTTTGTAAATTTGGTAAAAAACGACACCCCTCAAAACTCGCACAGATTCACCTCCAACAAATGAACAAGAAGTTTTTAACTAAAACGATTACAGAAATCACAGAAGAATAACACAGTCAACCATTACCAAAAGCTTAAATCAATTCTGAATATCCAAAAGTTGTCAAGCATTTAATTGAAAGTTAGTTAAGTTCTGTTAATTAGTAATGATTACAAATAAAAAAGAACGTAAAATAAAATTAGTGGGCTATTTCTTACATTAACTTACAAATGAGACATTTCTAAATAATCGATACAAACAATTATAAACAACGACATATTTCTAATATCCCAAAATGCTTGCTTACATTATTTTTGCATATCGATGTCTTTCATTACTATTATTTTAATTTAGAATCAATAAAAAAAACAGTAAACTGAATTTTACCGTTTCTGACAAAGAAATAAAGCTTATTCAAGCAGCAATAGATAATTAGTAATTCTTATTCAGCTGCATATAATATAACCACAAATAATATTACGTTGCAATACAGTTTAATAAATAACTTATTATTGTTTGTGATTAACACAAGCACAAGTTAAAAATTAAATTCCAAAAAATACTTGGTTATTACTAAATAAACAAATTGATTTCACGAAATTCTCCTTCAAACTTTGAAGCCGAGTCATCATCTTTGATTAATTGTCACGTAGTCAAGCAGACACAGGTAGCCAGCCAGGTATAAAGTAAATATACAACCCCTACCGTCTCAATGCACGCGTTTCAAATTACATTATGAGCGTCATTAAATTTTGTCCGCTTTATAATAACAACCTTATCAAATAAACTGCTTAAGGAGTGTTGTACGCGATATAAATATCACATTTATATTTATTACCATTTTCTCCTTTTATTGCAATTGGGAGGGATGGATATGCAAACAAAACGATCGAAACATACCAAGCATGACATTTGAAGATATACTTCTGCTGTGGAATTTTGCTTTTTAAATAAATACCGTCTTTTTTTTTTGATTTGTACAAACTGCTGTACTTACATTCAAAGAATACAAATAGAATACAAAGAGACAATGAATGAATATTATTCCGTTTGCCAGCTTCTTTCTTCAATTACACGAAAAAGTGATTTTTAAGCTTTTTGTTCCGTTATCTTTTAATTTGACATCGTGACTAGCTCCAAGTTTCTTGATTTTCAGTTCAGTGCTTTAATAGCAAAAGGCAAAGAATTAATACTTTTCTTTCTCAAGTTTTTCACTCTGGGCTGTTTCTTCAAAGAGACCATCAGAATTTTTTTTAGTTATTTTCAACTCATTGAGCTTCATTATTATTACTACTTTGTAACTTGCAAAAAAGGGTGAAATTTTCACAAAAAATAATTTTACGATTGTTGGGCTGGGGATTCTTCTGACTTTATACATTTATTTAGTTTTGATTCAAACTCATTTATATTCCAAGAAATTATTCAGAACCTGCACTTGATGATTAAATTTCATTTTATAACTGGGCTAGGTTGTCATCACAGATCAAACTCTCGTCTCGGCAGTCAACCGACCCCACGTCATGTTTTCATACGATTCATTAAACACTAACAATGTCTCTAAGTCAGGTTTATGGTTTATGATTCATATATTACGTCTTTCTTCCATCTTCAGGAACATGAAAAATTACTACTGCCAATTTAGACACAAATTTCAATCACAGTCTCACTCTCAAGGAATACTAAATAAAAGATTATTGACGATATTAGTTCCTTATAGTATATATAGCAAAAAGATCTCAGCTTACGGGCAGCAGTTTAGAAGAGAGAATGCAAAAGTAGAGTTTGCAAGGTCTTCCACATATTTTGCAGCAAAAACTTCCATGATGTTACAAATCCCTATCAATTCCTTTTACGGTAATGTTACTTTTTCCTATGTGACGAATTACATATGCCTCTGCTAGCCTGAAGAGATTGAACAGCAGGATGCAAAGAATCTTAGAATATTACAGAGAGCTTTTTCATACATTTTCCACTTCGTAAACAAATTTTACTCAAGAATTAATACTGAAGAGGAAGGGAACATTTATTTAATTGTTTTGTTTATTAACTTTTATACGAGATATCATCATTCAAAAAGTATCAAAAGAACGACAAGGCAAGTGACGTAATGACTTTTTAAGAGCATGTACTAACAATCTTTAGTATTTAGCGACATTTTGTTTATCTCTTGCCTAAATAATTTAATTATCTTGACTTCTAATGAGATACAAGGGGTTGTTTACTCATAAAGATTGGAATGCATACACAGTACATGTATAAATGATATTAACGGTTTTCTCAGTTGTCTTGTACCTTCATCGGAAGATTAATTGGAAGAAAACACCTGAATTCTACATTTATTATAATTCATGCATAACACAATAATTGCAATTATATTTTTAACGAAGTAAACTCAAAGAGATGCATTTATACTCTGAACTCACTCTTATGGAAATTTTCGTTGGATAAAGTTAAACGTGATGTTTTGGCTAAAAATGAGAGCCTGAGTCTGAGCTGAAGGACAATAATTTATGAAATGGTGGTCTTGTCATAACTACCATCTTAAAATAAAAGGAAACAAAAATATATATTATACAAATGCAGATTTAGGTAAAGGAGCAAGGATTTTCGTTTTATTCATCCAACATTTAAATAGATTCTAACTCTAACCACTAACAAGTAACAATGAAATGAGACTTTTTTACAGTGAACTGGCACAAGTACAAAACCATGCTCTCTTACGCTTACACTACACTACACTGTGCATAGGTTTTACATTAAATGAATTACATTTTAGACGACAAGGATGAGATCAACATAGCATTCAAAAAGAGTTGAAATTTGGGAGTTAGATTATTGCGTGTTACAGGAAATATCTAAATTTCAAAGAGATGCAAAAAGCCTTACAGCTAAAGTAAATAACAAATTTAGCACCTCTACACAATACAAACTATTAAATATATTATATTATACCATAAAAATAATTAATTACCAACACATACACATTATCCTCTCATCAATGGCAACCACAATGAGCAATGAGTGTCGAGTGGTTTAATTTTTACTACTTTTAAACCTTATTTTATACTGATGACAGTGGATGTCCCTAAAAATAGTGTGTGTTTACATATGTTTATAATGTAATGTACTAGCTCAGCTCATAGTTTAAGTTAATTCCTGGATTTACTTTAGCGTTTGTTGATTTATCACTAGTTTTTACAACCCACCGGAAAGTAAAAAAAACATTGATTTGATACTAATGGTATATTGTAAATTAACGACGGAGCTTTGCCAGTCACCAACGAGTGACTTGTGTTTAAAATAAAATTCAAAGGTGGTGGCCGGAGTTTAAAGGACCTTATCATCCTCATTATCTCTAAACATACTTCATAGTGAAAATAAACAAAACTCAAAACTGACAAGTGATACAGAGTAAAAAGAGGGTGATTGTGATGAATAATATTAAATTAAATGCTAGCATAAGTACCTAAGTAGTAAGTCAAGTAAGTAGTAGTAATAAAGCCAGAATGCCAGTATAATAAAACAACAGGAAGTTTCTGTCTAGCTAGAGTATTCATTCATTATTGAATTATTTAATACACTTTAACATTTCTTGAGTTATTCTTCTGTTCATTTAAAAAGTAGATTTACATTTTCATGATAACATGCAATACTGGATTCTTTCATACCCACTGGCACTACTCTTCTTGCCTGATATTTCTCTTGGAATTGAGCCAATAATTCATTGAAAGTTAATAAAACTAATAAACTATGTGTTCTTTGTGATGAATATATTGTTTTGAAATGTCATGTATTGAAATTTTATATATCGTCAAATAATTCATATTTGTGTCATGGGATGGAATATAAACCCCTTACACTGGCACTTTGTTCCTGTCTAGCTTGATATAATTTAAAATTCACAAAGCGAATATTAATATGGGCAAACATGCATGTGTGTGTGATTTTTTCAAAACAGAGTTAGTATACTTTCAGATTGTTGTTACTTGTTTTATTTTGCTTTCGATTATAATATTTTAATTGATTTTGTATTTGTGCTACATTTAGAGCTTATTTGACATATTAATTAACTATGTATTGCTTTGAGAAGCTAGATGTATATTAAAAATGGTAAGCAAATATTTAAAATCGAAAACATTTTCAGCCACCAATATTTAAGGGAATTAGCATGCTGCCACAAAAATGCTATACGAACAACAAACCAAAACTATTTACCCGATTATTCAAATGATTTAGATCATGTATCTTGGACCATATAGATAGGACTAATGGATTTAGAATTAGGGTATCTTTTTGTGTTTGAAACTTTACTGCCTTAAACATGGATCTTTACTTTTCGTAATTATTTTTAATCCCTAATAGTTACTACCCTTAATTTCGTCCACCCCACCCCCTTCTATGTCCAGCTCAATATCTCAACCCACTGCCAGTTAACTAAACCAGGATTCCAAGATTCAATATTATAAGCATCTACAATATTTAACTTCATAGTGCCGTTTGTCCCTGCTTTTACGTTTTTGTCGTAAAATCGACCTTAAAATTAATTTCTTCTACGTTCACCCATGATAATTATGGTAATTGATTTGCAATTATTACTAATACATATTACAGACATTAGATTTGCCTTTTTAGTTTAGTTTAATTTTGACTTTGCACTAACGACTTAATGAATGCTTTAATTACTAATAATTTAATATGCCGACATGCATATACTTATTATAACAAAATTAAGAATTAAGAATCATAAATAAAAGGTTGATTGATCTTACCTTCAATTGTATTAACTCGTCCTTGTCCGTAAAACAATCCAAAAAGTAATTTTGCTGCTTTTTTGACAGTTTAATTTATAGTCTTGTTAGTTTTTGTCATCTCAATCCAGAATTTTAGTAAATATATAATTGCGAGATGAAAATCCCTTGCGGCCACTGTTCACTCACCACTACTGTCACTGGTATCTTTCCAAATAAATATCACAATTCTCTAAATTTAGCCTTTAAAATAGTTTAGTTCAAACTTTTTTTCACTTTTTTGAGTCTTATCTAAAATCAAAACATTTGGTATTAAATAATCTCTGTACTACACTGCCCACCACTTTGTGACTTGGCAATCAGAAATGTTCAAAGTTAATTCGGATCTTGGATTCAATTAGTTTACTATTTAAATTTTTTAATTAATGTTTAATGACTGCTTTCAGCTTTAAGTTAAATTATGTTGTTCGTAAAACTATATTATTTCAAAATAAATCTAGGCCTTGTTTACAAAAATAAACCCGAACTTGCGTAACTTCTAACTTCACACCTTCTTCGACAAACTAACGAAACGAGTATAAATGGCACAATTAATTAATTGTTTATAGTATCATCTCTAATTATAATTTTAATTCTTTTTAAAAACGTGTAAAATTCCCCGAAATAAATGAATGCATAATCCACCTCAATCAATATTAAAGTCTACCTCAAACTCAAAATTCAATTATCAAGTTCAAAATTAATCAAAACAATGAAGCCTGTTGTTTTGTGTGTTTTTAGATTAAATCTGAGATTACACGATTAGATCATAAACTACAACCTAATAACAGCAAATAATGAATAGAAAGAGAGCAATGCCAATATAATGTTGTTGAGTGTTGATCTTTTAAAACATTTAGCATTCCACATTCATTAAAATAATAATAATAATAGAACCTCTATTCATTCACTATTTTTAGTGCGTTTGCACTTTTGACTTTTGTCACCCCAACAGATTAGAACAACCAACTCCAAATCATTAAACATGAGCTCCACTCAATTAATTGCTATGAATGCAGGCAGAACGCAATTAATTAAATCACTCATTTTTTTATGTTTAAGATTTTTAAAAACACAAGAAGTGTGACTGTTTTGCTCTTGAATTATTATCGAGGTGACGACGGTGACGGAACAGGATGGATGAGAGCACGAGCGTCAATTTTGCTTTTGAATGTTTTTTCGTCACATTATTACTTCAAATGATAAACAATTTAAGAATATTAAATAACTCAGTCACAATAGTAATAATTTCAGTTGACTGAATAATATTCAATTTCAATCAATAACTTTTCGCCTGTAAGTCGATATCAGTCGTACAAAAGTTAGTACAAAAACATGCATATACTAATTCACAGTGCGGACAGACGATATAATATAGCAGCTGCCTTTAGCTAAGTCGGACCCCAACTGCTTTGAGATCTCTAGTCGACTCTAACAAGCGCCAGCTATGATGAATGTAAATACACTTTTTACCTAGGAATTACTAAGGGGCGTATATAGGGATTTAAAGTTTGACCTTTAGCTGTAATTAACTTGTATCATGAGTTTAAATTAAAATTTATTTGGTTTTGTATCAAAATTAAATTAGTAAAAGCTTTGGGTTTTCATAAAGTTGACAATATTGGAAGTCGCCACTATTAATATATAGATACTCGCATCTTTTAAAGGGTAAAGATCATACTATTATTTTCTCTTACTACTACTACTACTTTTTTTACTACAATAATAATGGAGCTACTACTACCACAGCTACTCATGAAATGATTGTTTATTTAGTTTAGCCCTCAACTGTATACAAGAGTTACAAGAAAAAGAAATAACACCCCCTCCCAGTAGGGATTAAATAGTGAGGCCAAAATACGCTATGTAAGTTAGAAGTATAAGATGCAATCGCTTCTGAAACAAGCTATTTTCATATGTATGTAAAAATTAAAAGAAAAGAATGCTTTTAATCCAAGAGGCAACTTCTAGCAAGTTATTATTATCTTGTGTCGCATCGTATTATTTCGTATTTGGCAAGATACAATTTAATTGCCTCCGTGATGCATGTTGGATATACTAGGTAATATAATGGATAAGTATTAAGCGTCACTTTAAAGGACATCTAAACCAATAATGAAAATAAAATTATCTAGAAGATCAAGATCTGGTAGAGAAGCAATAGTGGTTCAGATGTCGTAAATCTTTGATTAATTTATTTTGGCTTTTTCCATTGCGATTTTGCGGTAGCAGAAGCGTCGCATTTTCAGTTAATTGCAAATATTGTTATTTATGCTGCTTTAATATGAATTTATTTTTGGAAAGAAAAAAATCCACGAGTAGGATTTTGACTAATGAAGAGTTTGTTTATATAAATACGTAAACAACTAAATTAACTAAATACAATTTCTATTTATCAAGCTAACTTTTTAATCAAATATTATATAGCTAAATTGCACAATTTTTCCATACATACTCAATTCACACCATATTACAAAAAATATGTAGAGTTCAAACTGTGATTACATTAGGGCTTTTTGTTTTATACACTTTAGTTTACATGGTGTTTTTATATTCTTATTGGTTTAAATTGCTGCGTTGGGAATGTACTGAATTGAGCAAAATTCCTTAATTATTAATCAAATATTATATAGCTAAATTGCACAATTTTTCCATACATACTCAATTCACACCATATTACAAAAAATATGT
>JAQGAA010000469.1:0-22350 GCA_034696425.1 Isotoma viridis
ACAGTTGACATTTGTCAATGTCATATGTATATTTGACACCGTTAATAGATCAACATCTTTGGGGCTTAGCTTCATGTACAAAACATCGAAATATGGTAAAATATATTTTTCTAAGTATTACCTTATTATGAAATTGAGTTTGAATTTGTTTTAATTTGTGTTTACTAATCCACGATTAAGAGAAATCGTGGTATATTCCTCAGATGGATGAGAGTGATGCAAGTTATGGATTGACAATATTTTTTTCATACCTTGTCTTACTTTGCTATCTTATACCCGTGTCTCTTTCTGTAACATTCGGTAAAAACATTTTTATTAATTAAATAATTGCAGTTAAATTCAATTTTAGGATTAATTTTTAAAATTATTTAATCCTGTTTAAAATTAGAATTACAGAAGCTAGGTTGCAGCAAATTCTTTTCTTGGGATGAAGAAATGATTTGTGAGACAACAGGAAATCGACCTTTGTGCAATACTTCAGATCTGAATGAAGAACTGGGTCAAGTTCAGTATCTTTTTACAGACAAAACTGGAACTCTTACAGATAATGACCTCATATTTAGATGTTGTTCTATTAACGGTGTCAAATATACATATGACATTGACAAATGTCAACTGTATACGGAGAAAACCCTTGATGATTCTAACTCTTCAAAAGAAGTGGATTTTAATGAGATTTCTAAATTCCTTGAAGCTCTAGCTGTATGTCATACAGTTCGACTTCTTCCTAATCATGATGACAATGAAAGTCAGAGGGAATTTCTTTATCAAGCTGCTAGTTTAGATGAAGAAGTTCTTGTTAAAGTTGCCCATGGGTAAAGTGTTCAATTGCATTGTACATAAAGATTAAAAAGCAAAATTGATATATAATTTTTTAAACTAACTTTCTTCCAGATTAGGTGTAAAATTTTACGGGGAAGAGAACAACCTTATTACAATAGATATATTAGGAGTCAAAAAAACTTTTAAGCGTTTAGCCACGCTTGAATTTGATTCTGGTGAGAAAATAAATAATTTTATTTTAATATTAAATTAACTTTTTGAAATATCTTCAGTTTTGAATTCAAAACAGAGAGGAAATCAATGTCAGTAATAGTTGAAGACGGAAATGGTCAGTTTTTCTTATTCTGTAAGGGTGCAGAATCTTCCCTTCTCCCTAAATGCAAAACTATATTACCTTCAGACTCAGGTCTGACTAAACTTACGGAGAAACATGTGACAGAATTCGCAAAGGTAAGACTCATTAAGTCAAACTAAAAAAACTTTGAGATTTTACTAGAAGATTTCCTTAGAATTGTTGATTGCTTTAGATGGGATACCGTACTCTTGTAATAGCATGCAAAGAACTGGAACAAAATAAAGTTCAATACTTTCAATCACAAATTGAGAGCCTTAGAAGTAATCCCCAAGAACTGCAAAACTTGTATAAAGAAGTTGAATGTGAATTAACCCTGTTGGGTTGTACTGGAGTGGAAGACAAACTTCAGGATGGAGTGCCAGAAACTTTGAGAAGCTTAAAAGAAGCTGGAATTAAAATACTCATGTTGACAGGAGACAAATTAGAAACAGCTATTAGTGTTGCAGCCTCTTGTGGTCTTTCAGATGAAAAGGAGAGTGAAAATGAGTTGGTTATTGTTGCTCAGAATACGGATGATATTATGTTGGAAACCAAGTTGGAGGATGTCAAGTACGGTTAAATGATTTTAGTGAAAAATTTAAATGACTAATATAGGTAAGGTATAGTTTGTTACATTCTTTTGTAGAAAATGCATGGAAGTAGGTAAAACTTTGACTGTAGTTATTGATGGACAAAGCTTTGGCATTGGAATCGAGAAATGCAAAAATGTTTTAAGATTTGTAGTTGCAAATGCAATAGCAGTTATATTTTGTAGAATGGCACCTTTGCAAAAAGCTCAGGTAATTTTATAAAACAAAAAAGTCAACTCTACTGTGATAGTTTGCTTAAATGATTATGCAATTACTTTCAGGTTGTTAATTTAATAAAAGAATATCCTAAGAAGAATTTCAAGACTTGTGCTGTAGGAGATGGAGGAAATGATTGTGCTATGTTGAGGGAAGCGCATCTTGGAATTGGTAACAAATTTTTATTAATAAATAAAACTAAAGAAATGATATTTGTTATTAAAACTGAATTTTTATTAGGTATAATGGGGAAGGAAGGTCTGCAAGCTGCACGAGAATCAGACTTTGCAATAGGAAGGTTTAAGTTTTTACAAAAAGCCCTTCTAGTGCACGGATATTGGTATTATCATCGCTTGGCTATTTTCATCACATACTTTTTCTATCGAGGAGTTGCATTCATCTTTCAAATATTCTTGTATGGTTTTGAATCAGGCTTCACAGCAAGGGTACGATTACTCATTCCACTTTCAAAGTTAAGAAATCTAATTTAAAAACATTTTGAAACTCTAGACAATTTTTGACTCTACATTCGTAATGATGTTCACAATTGCATTTACATCACTTCCCGTACTCATCCAAGGACTTACTGAACAACCATATTCCAAAGAATATTTATTAAGTCACCCATCGACCTACAAAGATCTCAGGGGAAATGAGCTCATGAGTTTGAGGAAATGCTTCAGATGGATTGTAGTTGGTATTTGGCACATAGTGGTTTGTTTTTATGTACCGAGATACATGTGTGCAGATCTCTTTGGACTTACCGAGTATGGAACTTTTAGCTTATTTATTAGCAGCATGATTGTCCTCATCACAGATACAAAGGTATATAATTCAATTGATGTAAATGTGTAGCCTTTTTGTAAAATCTATCCCCTAGGGGTAATATTATTTGGTAAAAACCACCCTCGCCTCCTACCTAATTCAAACTAATTCTAGGAAATGAGTGCATAGTAAAAAATAATAGTGTTTTTTGTTTTCAAATATTAAATTTAGATTGTGATCGAAACGCGATACTTTACTTGGTTTACTCTGGCTGTCCAATTACTTTCGTATTTGGCAATGTTTGCATTCTACTCTCTCATAAGTCAAGTTGGAACGTAAGTTGTTTATCTATTTTGACCAGTCCATTTTTTTTCAAAAGCTAATACGAATCAAATGTAAACAATTATTAATAATTAATTAACCTGAATATCTGATATATTTCTGTTTAATATTTTAGAAGCACGCAAGGGTCTTTACGATTTTCTTACCATCCCCTTTTTCAACATATTGAGTTTTGGTTGACACTCATTTTAGTTGCTGTTTTGTGCATTGTACCGGATCTAATTTATTCTGGTATTCAGAGCTTATTCAATACACAACAAAGGCAGATAGTCACGTATGATGATGAAGATGGAAATAACAATTATCATTCGAAAGATAAATAGCAGATGCTGGATTATAAAAAAACTTGTTTGAATACTATAAATGAAACTTCAATAAAAACATATTTTTAGAATGAAATAAATGTAAATTGGTTGATTATCAATTAAATAATGGACGCGTTCATTGATCCATATGATTATTAAATTAAATTACTAGAGACTTTAATAAAAAATGGATGTTACTCCTAATCATGACGACATGCAAGATATCTATATTACAAAAATGCAAATGGTGTAAAAAGTTTTAGATTCATTATACTGGAGCCTCGGAAAATAAACCAAAATTTTAATATGTAAACTCGAATGAAGAAAAAGTATAAATATTTGTTTAGACGGAAATGAGTCACGATCAGTGTATTGTTAAACCTATACAGCTTAATAATAGACCGAAGGGTTTTTACACAAAAAATTCACTGTCTTTAATATATTCATGTAATTGAATAGTACTTCTGGGAAGGATGAAAGGAACAATTGGAACATGAAAATATCATTACAACGGAGTAGATTTTCGCAACATTTTAAAAACTTCAAGCAAAAACTTTAATCCTAACCTTGGAAATAAAATCGGTGTGAATACAAAATAGAATAGAGACGGAGACAAATAAACAGAGATTTAATCCTGGAAACTGCGTCTAAAACTCGTTTAATTTGTTTAATAATAATGAGAACAGAATATTCTACTCCAGGAACTGACACTCTCAATCCATTTCGTATCAGCCATCGTCATCATCATGAATGTCATTTTTTAATTTGTATAATTATAATTTCTAATTCATGCGTCTAAAAGTTAGTACGCAGTCCACCCACACTCATATGTGCATATTGTTGAGTGATGATTTGATATGTTAATTCCTACATCTATTCTTTGCCTCTTTTTATAAAGTTTTTTTTTTCATTAACATTTCCGGACCTGTTCTACATCAATGTAACCTTCGGCTTTGCTTTAGTTCAGAAAGTATAAAATCATTGGAAACGTATGGAATTTTAATTTAAAACTGGTTAAGAGTTTAAACTTTCAGCTTCATTTGTGAATCCTTGGATTAGTGAATTTATCAAAGATTTTGATTTTGCATTTTGAAATTAACTTTTAAAGAAATCATGAAAAGTGTCTGTGTTTTGGTTTTGGGATTACTGATAGTGGGAGTGGTTTTTCAGAGTATTGAAGCACAAAGACCACAGCGTCCCTGCATTTGTACTTACAACTACCAACCTGTTTGTGGAAATGATGGGAAAACTTATTCTAACTCTTGTATTTTGAAATGTGCTGCGGCTGCTTTTAATGAGAGTAAGAATAACAAATTTTATTAATTTTTATGGAAATAAAAATTCCTTAAATGATGGATTGTAGGAAAAGTTTTAATTTTGAATTAAACGTTTTTCAGAGCTGGTTGAAGTTGACAAAGGACCGTGTTAATAAAATAAAACCGAATGAAAAGTTTAAAAAGCTTATTTATTGGATAAAAAACTAACGTTTAGATATACAGAACTTCAGAGACATTGGATTTTTTAAATCTCAGAGGATACATGATTTGGAAAACTTTGTAAGAGATTCCAATTAGCAATCAACTTTAAGAGCTATTATTTTGCAGGTGTAAATCATTACTTTTCTAATCTAACCCAGCATTTTGTTCTTTAGTATTATATTATGAGGATTAACTTCATATGTTAAATTTTGTCAACTTTAACATGTATTTAGTTCAACCTGTGTCTATGAATAAAATGAGCTGTATATTTTATTTTACACAACCATTAAATCGGCAGGGGCAATAAATCTTATTATAGAATAAATAAAACGTATCGTCATCATTTCATAATAATCATATCCATTCTTTTCTACTCGAAACTCATGAAAACGAGATGTCAATAAACAGAAGGATGTTTCACATTACTCATTTTTTGGTTAAATTTCCATCCATCTCATTTTAATTACCATCTGTTATTGTGTACAAGTTATGCGAAGTACATAAAACTTTTTAGCTTTAAAGGAGGATGTGGATGAAAAAGATGTGTTATTTAATTGCGAAGAAATGTTGTAAATGAGTCACATGCCGAATAACATCTGAGTAAATATTTTTTTATATCATTATCATACATTCACATGTACTTCTTGGATCACATTAATAATATCTGCTGAGGCATTTCAGAAATAATTGGATTAATTCTCTTCATTTATTATCAGCGTTCGTCTAATAAACAATTGGTCTTTGCAGATCATCTTGCATTTAAAAACTGTTAAATTTCTTAAAAAATCATCATGAAGTCACCAGTAGTTTGGACAGGATTAATTTTAATATTGGCTTTCGTAGCCATTCAAAGCGTTAACAGTCGGTGTATTTGTACTTTAGAATACAAGCCTGTTTGTGGTTCAAATGGAACAACTTATAGTAATATGTGTTTTCTTAATTGTGCCACGAAGGACGATCCAAGTAAGAGATAAAATCTAGTTTCATTTTATTATTAATTTTTTGTAAATTTATTTTCAAATTTATAATTTTTCTAAAACTTGATTAGATGTAATATTTGCACATGATGGGCCTTGCGGCAATGAAACAACTACAGTAACTGGTACCATGAATTCCGGATCATCGACAAGGTTTGAAACTCCAGCAATCTATGCCATGAAATGGATTTTATCTTTTGCTGTAACTGTTTATTTCGTACATGGTGGATCTTCCATAAACTGAAATTTGGGAAATTTCAGCAAATTATTATTAGTATTATTATTATTATGGTTTAAAGTTAAAACAGAATCATGCAAAGATGCAATTTATATCAAGTATGTATCTTATTAATAGAAGTGTTTTATTTTAAATCAGCTACTTCCTGTGTTTCATGTTTGCTTATCATATAAATAGACGTTTGTTGCAGCAATTTATTTCTTACTTTTATTCGTACTAAAATTGGGTATATGCAAATTCTGGGCAATTTTGGAGCTATTTGAATAAGATAGAAATGATTAGTGCGATATCATTTTCCAAAAATAGTTGCTATTAGCCAAGCATTTACAAATTAAGATGAGCCTGCCTAACAAAAGTAGATCGTTTTCAATCTAATAAAACTTTATTTTAATTAAATGCCTATATTATGTAATTACTACATGGAATAATTTTATCAACTTAATTGAGGTTATTTGCATGAAGCACATATTCATTTATCCATAATGACTCATTTACTTAACGTTTTATGATGCCTAGACAGTAGCCAGAATGCCTACCCACCCATACTTACAGGGCTTACCGAAGCTCACAAACTATAGGGACCGTCTTATGCAAACAAAGACCAGCCTTAATGTAACATAAAAAATCTAATTAGAATCCCATGGGGGTTAATGTTTCAAATAAATGTTTCCACTGTTGGATTATAGGTTGGGGATTTATTTAGGAATTGGTTCGTTAAACCGAGTCTAACCTATGGTAATACTAATTTCTGACTTGGTTAATAATTTTATTCGGGAGCCTTAAAGACAATTACTACTAAAGCATATCAATAAATTTACACAATTGCTCCATCTCATGCAATGAGAAGCATTAAATTGCACATGACTCGATACAGAATTGATCACTAAAATAATCTAGTTTTATCCTTAAAATGAGATTCCCAAAATCTTTTCATTTCCATCCGTATCTGTGATTCGCTTAGGAAGCACTTTTTTACCTTGATCTCCACAAAACCCGAGTTCCCATCTTTCATCAACTTTTTTACAATAAAAATAATAATGGCGTTTCGAAACCAACCAGACGACAAACCCTACTCTTTAATTAAACTTTTAAAACCCATAATTCGCGTAAATCAATTCGTAGGAGTGTGCCCACACGAAATATCAGAAAGTACGATGATATTTCGTTGTAAATCATTCAAACTATTTCATACAATAATAACCCTGATCATCTTATCCCTCTACGTTATCTACATGTTATTCCAATTCGTCTTATCCTTTTCGAGAGAGCGATCCATTCCAGAAATAGTAGCTCTGGCCCAGTGGCTTGGCGGAGCACTTATTCCTATTGCTATGTTATTAATTACAATCAAGAAACGAAATCAGTTCACTCTATTCTTTGAAAAAATGTACTACTACGAAATACCCTTAAAAGGAATGGTTGAGTATGAAAAAGCTACACAGTATTCTCGGAAGCTCTATGGATTTTACATTCTTCTTTGTTCCTTGTCTTGCATTTTTGTCACTTGTCAAACAATAAGAAAGCCCAAAGGAGACACGTCAATCCTGTTCTACTTATCTGATGACGAGCCATCAATAGGGATGCTAATCCTTGGATGTCTTTTCCAATGCTATGTGGTCATAATGAAGTTGTGTGCTATGGGATTCGTTGAAGTTATGTGTTGTACTCTAGCTAGTAGCTTTGTTACTACTACTCTCAAAATAAAACAAGAACTTCGAAAAAATCTGGAAGGAAGTCCTCGTTGTCAAAGGCCTTTTACAATTATCAACCCGAACCAAGAAAAGCAATTAAGATACATCAATTCTTGTAACAATGGAAAAGCTCTGAGTAATAATCAACCTCACGTTAGAATAGTTAAAGAACAAACTCAAGAGCTAAATACCGGGGAGTTGTACCCATCAGTCATCCCTACGGTACAGTCATCAGGATATATAACAGTGGTAGGAGGGGGATTGATAAAATGTTCTTTGAAACCTTATCCAAACCACTGTACAGATGGTAATGGAAACAATGCTAATGAAAGCACAGGGGCAATTATATTAGCTATTAAAAGATACAATTGTATTGCAAATATGCAAATATTGATTAATTGTATTTTTGGCCTTATTTTGGCTTTGGATACAGCTTTATTGGTTTTTATGAGTTGCTTGCTCTTGTACCTTCAAATTAGTCATGTTGGTAAAAGTTATGCGGAAATAATTGATGGAATGATTTTCTCTGGAAATTCAATGTGTTTTTTGGTCAGGCTTGTAATAATGTTTGTTAGTTTAGGAAAAGTCCATGAAATGTCGACTCATTTTAATGAAGCTTTGACTGCTTCGCTTATGCAGGTTAAGAAACCGAAGTCAGTGGATGTGAATTTGATATTGGCTCATTTGTCTACGCATTCGGCACACCCTGTTTGTTATAATGCTGGAGAGTTTTTTATCTTTTCGAAGAGCTCGTTGTTAGCTGTTTTGAGTGTTATTATGACTTATCTTGTTTTCTTATTGCAAGCACGCTAGATTTATGAGTAAATGCAATTATTCGTGTGTGTTTCAAGATTTAAAATGTTGAAAGTTTCAAGTAACTTTTGAAGTACATTAAGACTCCAATTATAAGTTGTTCCATTTGAGTTATTGAGACATTTTCCACATTTTTGTACTGATTTAATTGCAGATTAATATTAATATAAACGCTACAAATACAATGTATTAGCACATACGTGTAAACTTTAAAATATCCAAGGAATTTTTAAAGTAGTAAATGAATTGTATAATGTAAGAGGATTTACTAAAACTGCTATTTATATTGGTACTTTAAAGTCTGCTTTAATTAAATAAAATACTTTGTAATAGAACTTTACAAG
Organism: Isotoma viridis; assembly: GCA_034696425.1. Lineage (NCBI taxonomy): Eukaryota > Metazoa > Arthropoda > Collembola > Entomobryomorpha > Isotomidae > Isotoma > Isotoma viridis. The sequence continues at coordinate 8,877 of JAQGAA010000469.1, forward strand.
TCTGCAGTAAAAATGTATTGTAGAGTATGTATAAAGTGTTAAATAAATTAAATAAAACATTAATGGTCCGATTTGCACCTGTTTCCTTGTACATTGATATTTGTAATAGTTGGATTTAGAATATGAGAGAGAATGGAAATGCTGTTATGAGGATGTACATGTTGATGAAATAAAATACAAATAAAAACATCATAGTATGGAAGTTTTGCATGGAATTTTATTAAATTTGCTATGAAAGCAGTAAAAATTCAAATGGGACTGGTTCTAATTCGTTTGTCTAAATATTTTTTAATGATAATAAAATTAATCAAATGATTGCTGATCAAAATCAAATTAAATATATTTTGGCAATACTAAATCATTTTAATTTTCCTACAAAGAAAACCTAACCAATTTTGAAATGTGCTGTTTTTCTGTTTTCTGATATTAAAAAAAATAACTATTAATTTTCATATTAACTAATAATGGTATTTATAATTTTTTACACTTTATAATAGCTGACACATATCGTTTGGAAAGTTTCATCATATTTTTATTATTACGAGGGTTTACGAAACAACCACACAAAGATGAAATAAAAAAATTGTAGAATAAAAATGAGCTGAATCATAGACATTTGTTTAAAACATTTAAAGTAACATTTTTCGAAAGTTTATTCGTGCTTTGAACCTAAAATGAGATTATGCAGATTCTGTGCAATTTTGAAATTAAGTATATGCATCATTTTCCAAAAATAGTTTCTATTAAACATAATTATGCTATTAAATAATGGAAACATCATTAGTAATTTAGTATGAGCTCACCTGAACATTATCTTACAAAATTGGATCATTTTCAATCTAATAAAAGCTCAATTTAAATTAAATGCACCAACTAAGCAATTACTATAATTGTATTAAATTAATAGAATAATTTAGTCTACTGAATTAATGCTAATTGCATGGCTCCGTAATGGAGTTATAAGTCGAATCAAGAGCGTTGATAAAAATCGTCGAAAAATTTTCGTCGACCGAACTGCATAGATCAAAAAGCACCAGGCATAAACCGATACTTTGAATTTCATCAAACCGCATAATTATTATTTAAGACTAATTTATTAGTAAGTTAAATAATCTTAACTTAATCATTCATAATTGTTTCTTTTGTACACGTTTTCATTCACCTATTCCAAAATGTACATAAAGTTTTATGACCAATAATAAGTAAAACGGTAGTACACTTTATTCGTAATTTATTTTCGACGCTTTTGATTCGACTAATGTTCCTAGAATCGCATGGCTTTCCGAGTATTCATTAAATTCGTTTATCCATAATTTTTGTTTTACTTGGTATTTATAAAACCAATCTACATACACCGTATAACTCAGTTCACAAGAGTTTATAAACCAGCTTATACAAATAAAGCCCCACCTTGTTACGTAATAGCATTAAAGATAAATACTGAGGAGAATTTACAAATTAATTATCAAATTAGAGCTTCCTAAAGCTTTTTAGACAATTGGTTGCTCTCATGCCATCGGAAGCAATAAATTGCACTTGACTCAATATGAAATTCATTACTAAATCTATTTCGATATTCTCTAATGAAACTTTCAAAGTCTTTTCACTTTTACGCTTAGTCGCTTAGAAAGCATTTTAGCTTGATCTCTAAAAAACTACTCCGAATTCCTTTTCCAGCAATAATCTTCAACCTAGAAAAATATTATTTGAATAACAACGGCAATGGCATTTCGAAACCAACTGGACGATCAGTCCTGCTGCCTACTAAAACTTTTAAAACCTATAATCCGGGTAAACCAATTCGTAGGAGTGTGTCCACACGAAATATCAGGCAGTATTATGGTATTTCGTTGGAAATCCTTTAAAGTATTTCATACAATCATCACTCTGGCCATCTTATGCCTTTACTTTATTTACATGGTTTTGCAATTCCTCTTATCCTTTTCGAGAGGACGAGACACTCCAGAAATTGTAGCTTTGGCCCTATGGCTTGGCGGAACACTCGTCCCTATCTCAATGCTCTTTTTAACAATCAAAAAACGAAATCAATTCACACTTTTCTTTGAAAAAATGTATGATTACAAAGTACCATTAAAAGGGATGGTTGAGTGTGAAAAAGCTACACAGTATTCTCGAAAGCTCTACGGATTTTACGTGGTTCTCTGTGTTCTCTCATGCATTTTCGTCACTTGTATAACAATCAGAAAACCCAAGGGAGACACGTCAATCCTGTTCTACTTATCTGACGATGAGCCCTCAACAGGAATGCTAATCTTTGAATGTATTTTCCAATGCTATTTGGTCATTGTGAAATCCTGTGCAAGTGCATTCATAGAAGTTATGTGCTCATCCCTGGCCAGAAGCTTTGTCAGTACTACTCTCAGAATTAAACAAGAACTTCAGAAAAGTCTGGAAGGAAGTCCCCGTTGTCAAAGACCATTTACAGTGATCAACATGGAACAAGGAAATTCTTACAACAATGGAAAAGCAATGAATAATCACCCTCTTGTTCAAAAAGTGAATGAGCAAGTTCAAGGGTTAAATCGTGGAAGAGAGCTGTATCCAGTCATCCCGACGGTTGAGTCATCAGAATATAACACAGGGGGCTTGGACTTTTCTTTGAAACCTTATCCAAATCATTGTACAGATGGATATGGAAATGTTTATTGTGAAGCTGTTAATGAGAGCACAGGGCCAATTTTGCTGGCTATAAAGAGATACAACTGTATTGCGAATATGCAAAGATTGATTAATTGCATTTTTGGCCTTATTTTAGCATTGGATACAGCTTTATTAGTTTTTATGAGTTGTTTGCTTTTGTACCTTCAAATTAATTATCTTGGCTCGAGTTATGTGGATAAAATTGATGGGATAATTTTCTCTGGAAATTCAATTTGTTTTTTGGTCAGGCTTGTAATTATGTTCATTAGTTTAGGGAATGTGCATGATGTTTCTATTTGTTTTAATGGGGTTTTGACGAGCTCGCTTATGCAGGTTAAGAAACCAAAAGCAATTGATGTGAATTTGATATTGGCTCATTTATCTACGAATTCGGCACACCCTGTTTGTTATTCTGCTGGGGGATTTTTTATTTTTTCAAAGAGTTCGTTGTTAGCTGTTTTGAGTGTTATTATGACTTATCTTGTTTTCTTATTACAAGCACGCTAGATTTAATTAGATATTCTTTTGTGTGTTTTAGGATTGTATAAAGGGATATTTTTAAGTTATAAATGTATTGTATTGTTAGATGATTCAGATTTTAATAAATGAGCGATGGAAATGCTTTTGATGATGCAAATTTTGAAATAAAATGAAATTTTTCATAAAATAATATTGCTGAACAAATAAACTTTGAGTTGTGTATTTCAGTTCTGTAAAAAAACAATACAACAGACAGATAAACAGGATTTATACCAATCAGTCAAAAAATCAATCATACGACAGACAATCCATAAAATTAAGACGGAGCGGAGCGTAGATTAAGTAGAAGGACGGAGGAGAGAGTAGAATTTGAGCATTTTTGTTTGCGTAGAAATGAAGACTTTGTTGAAGGAGATGCCAATAAAATACAAAGTTCGGAGAAAGTATAGGAACAATTAAGAGTTCAATAGAAATCTATACAGGGTGGTTGGTTATTGAAGATTTGAAGAATAATTTAGACTGGAGAAGCGTATGCGAGTTTCTTATCCGTGATAAGCAACTGGTCCAGCGGCATAACCAACCTTGGCGAGCGCTGGGGCGGCAGCGTAAGCGACCTATTTTTTTAAAAAAAACTATAATTAGCACACGTTTTAACGTATTTTAGCATAATTAAATATAGAATTTATTTTAAACGTACTGGAGCGGCAGCAACTCGAACAGCGGGGGCAGCATAAGCAGCGACTGGGACCTTGGCGACAGCGGCAACTGGAGCTACGGCTTTGACGACGGCTGGGGCAGATCTGTCGACAACAGCGTTGAATCCGTTGACTGGGTCAGCAGTGTAGGTAACAGTTCGGATGGAACCGTCAGGTTCGACAAGGGAGTATTGTCCCTTAACAACATCTCCGTCACGGGTTTCAGTGGCAGTCTTGGAGTCTCCGGTCAGACCGTCAGAAACAGAGTATCCGTAGTTGTATTGTGGATGAGGATCATAAGGTTCTGGTTGGACAGCGACGGCAGCCTTTGCGATTGGGGCAGCGTAGGCAACCTATTGTTTAAAACAAAACTTTATTTAGCATCCGTTTTGACTTCATTGGATACATACAATTTAGGATATATTTTGAAACTTACTGGAGCGGCGACCTTAGCGATGGCAGGGGCGGCGGCAGCGTAAGCTACTGGTTGGGCAACTCGGAGGGCTGGTTGAGCATAAGCGACGGGTTGGGCAACTCGAAGAGCTGGTTGAGCATAAGCGACTGGTTGGGCAACTCGAAGAGCTGGTTGAGCCTGTAATTAGGATTTAAACTTTAGTCACATACCTTTCAGAATCATGAGTGTGTATCTTTAGTAAGAAAAACTGTAAGGCATGTTTACAAAAAAAACAGTTATCTACTATGCATACAAAATTCTGACACAAAGATACAATTCCCAATTAAAGACAGAAACAACACTTTCAAACAAATAAACCTACGGCATAAGCAACTGGAGCTGGACCATAGTTGTAGGCTGGAGCCTTTTATAGAATAAATAAATAGCATATAGACCTTATAAATACATGAGAAATTAAAATTTTGAAACATTCTTAGAATATAAAGACTCAAAACTTACGGCGTAGGCCACTGGAGCTGCTACTCGAGCAACCTAAAATCGTAAATTAACAATCATGAGTAAAATTTTGATCCCCATAATTTCGAATGGAAACTATTAAGATAAAACTTACAGCAGGGAGAGCTGGACCAACTACTCCGGCGGAAGCGAAGCCGACGAGGGCAAGGACAGAGATAGCCTGAATTTTTTAAAATAAATAATAAAGTTATTATTTGAATTTATAAAAGATTAGTTCGTTTTTTTAAAATTTAAACTCTTTGCTTATTTGAAACTTACCTTAATCATTTTGAATGATTTTTTATAAAAGCGTACAATGACTGAGCTTTTTTGCTCTTTTTGCTAGCTAGCTTGCTTCTAAGAGAACACTGAATGTTGTATGATGATAAGAAAACCTTAACCGTTTGTATTTATATATTTTTGATGGACTCGCCAAAACGTCTCATACTAAGGGGGAGGACCCTAAGTAATTGCTAGAATACCTTTGATAATAGTGAAAGGATTAATTTCTGTATGATTCTAATATAATAGTCATATTACATATAAGGGATAGGTTTTTAATGGAGAATTTTGCATATAAGGGATCACACCTAGTATGTAACATGCCTTAATTGAAATTTGAAATTGCATCAGATGAAATCAAAAGAGACTTTATATTATCATGTAGATAATATTATTATACATAATTGTTGAATTGAACAACAATCAAGGATAGACAACATATAAGCATAATATTCTACATGTTTAATCTGTCTATTTTAAATGAGTCTATTTTATATTAATGAATGTCCAATATGTCTATTCATCCATAATGCTAATGCAATGTTATCAAATAACTATCGTAAAATAAAATGCCAAGCCCAAGAACACACATAAGTGTAGTGTAATGTCGATAGGATAGTCAACTCGTAAAATGTGTAATTTATAAAGGAAAAGGCTACTTGATAGACTAAAGAAAAAAACCTTTGAATGTTTGCATGCATTCATATTGGGTGTGTACCTTACAGAGAGCTTTGTTCTCTTATAAAGTCTGAATAGTAGCCTACACTTTTTTAAGGATAATTAAATGAATCGCAGAGTTATTTTATTTGATTATGAGAGAGAGAGAAGATAGGCCAAGAGGCCAGGCCAAGTCAATTTTGTATCTTGTAAGTAAAATGTACTAAATAAGACTTTAATCTAAATTAGAGTAAGTACTTTGGGTTGTACACTACCTTAATAAAGATGTTGAAATATGAGAATATGTGTCATTTGTTGTTTAAAAAGTGTAAGTAGTTTTCCTACCTGCCCTTCGGGCTAGAAGAGTCCTTTATTTTTTATGTAATAAATTTAATGGGCTGATTTTACTTAATTCTTTGTACAAGTTCAACTTCCACGTATTATAGTTATGTTACTGATAGCCTTGCTCTTTTAATTTGTTGGTAAAGTTATCATTTAGGTGTTTGCTCATGGGCATATAGGTAGTAGTAGTAGTGGGCTAGGTCTACCTGGGAGATCATTAGTTAATTGAAGTTTTAGAGGTATATTGTGTGTTGTACTCTTGTACTTGCTAACTATGTGGTAGTTGGGTTGTCAGTCTTTACAAATATTTATTGGTAAGGTATTGTAACTTAATAACCTTTGTTTCTTTTAGCTCCGACATTTCGTAATGAGAAAAAAAAATAATTTATTATCGTGCTGACTTTTAATTGACATTTGATCTATTGAAAAGGGAAATTGCCTTCAAATGGCAATCATTTTTGATTACGAGGACGATGGATTACCTATTTTGCCCGTTGTGATACTATTTGCTTAAATAAATTGCAGTCTACAATTGTAGTAGTTAGCAAGATTTAAATAATCAAATGGTTAGGATCTGGGAATTAGATAAATAAATATAACATTTTGTTTTGTTCAAATGCAAAATATATTGTAAGTTGTGTAATTACAGTTGTTGCTGGATTTTATTTGCACAAATTCAAATGGGCTGCAAATAAAACAACATCAAAACTAATTTTTTTATGTTAAAATGTAATAACTTTTGTTTAAAATTAAGTCATTTTAAAGTTTAATCTTAATTACCACAACCAATTACAAAGAAAAAATAAGTAAGTGTTAAATTGTCATAAAGGGAGCATGTAATATTTACTAACTGAATGAACTACATTTTAAATCAGCCATGATCATGAGTCAATATAGACTCTTGCCATGACACTGTCATATAAAGAGTCCTTTGCCAGCTAATTGCTAAAGACAGACGATTACAACAAATGCAAATTTATTGGTGAAGATCCTTTTGATTTAACTTCTCATTAGCATTTTCGTTTATTACAGTGTAATTTGATGATGCCATTAGAAATGGAGATGAGCAGTTTGAAGAATATTGATCCAAACTACAAGAGTTGATCTTGTCAGCGAATACAATTTCATTGGTCATTAGTCGAGATGAATTTGTTCATTACCATAATATGTCTCAATATTAACTGGTTCACCTTTAAGAAATCAGAATTACTGTCATTGTATAAATCATAGCCAACAGTACTTACAGGTGTAATTTATAACAATGTCTGTATTGTTGCATGAATCATTTAAGAGATTTCAAGTTTATGAGGGTATAAAGTTATAGTTTACTATTTTATTCTAATGTTTTTAATATGAAATATTATCATGAAAAAATAATTAACTACAGTCAATCAGTTTTATTGCAATGAAACTTATTACTTTTAAACATTAACTTACCAGTCTAACTCTTTTTTCCTTTCATTTAAAAATTTCAAACATAATTTTTAAATTGTTTTTAATATTTGTTATATTTATATTCTGCAAAGTCATCCTCTCAAATTACAATCACACAATCGTAAACAACAATGAAACACAATTACAATTTGAATTAGTCTTTAGTAGTAGTTAGAAGTGAGCAAACCTGCTTTATTACTAAGCAATAAAAGTTACAACTGATACAAAGGAGATAATTTGTCAAATCAGATCTTTATCAAACATTTTTATTAAAACATACATTTGCTGACATCCATTGCATGTTGAAAACTTCATTCCATGTACATTAAAACGATGAATATTTTTACTGCCTGAATTTAATCTACTATCATATCGAGTAAATTAGTCTTTGTATAACTTCAAGTACAGGAGTAAAAGCATAAAATTGACTAAACATGACAAATTCTTTTCTGCTGAGCTTCTCAAGCCTTCTTTTCGACAAACGGAATTTGATACTTTTTTGTATGATCGAAATTTCGGAATTTTATCAACATATTTCTGAAATAAAGTTATTCATCAAATCAAATGTATAATAAACTGAAGAAACACATAAGTTCATTAATGCAAAAGCCTCTTGTACCTTGTACGAAATTGAACTCCGTTTCCCTTCACAGTATGCAAAATATCTTCCATTCTTCCAGGAAGTTTCTAACTTTTTTGATACCCGTTTATCTCTCCAAACATAATTTTCCATATGTTCACCAACTGAAATGTTACCTAAAGGTGTTGAAGAAAAAGTGGTAAAAACGGTGTCAAATGAATTTCTTCCTTCGTCAGATGATGATGACAATTCTAATTGGAAAATTGGTGGTTTAAGATCGTTCCCTTTCCTATGAAACAGTTTTTTTCTTTAAATATTATTTGCCTTTAAATAAAGTAATATTCCTCATTTCCCATATAAGTCACATTTAAACATTTTTTAAATTACTCTGGTTGATCATATTCAACTAATCTTCTTAATCCTTCCCCCATTACATTGGTAATTCCAAATCCTTTGAAAAAAGACTGAAATTCAGGCTTACTTCCACATGCTGTTAAATTTGCTTGAGGGTAATACAATATTAGGGCTTGGCACATTTCCTTTTCAGTTGAGTATCCACCCTGAATAATATTGTTAAATGGCAATACAGGATTTGTTATTACTACACACACAAAATTATTTGATCATTAATCTTTCTAGAGAAGATTGAGTGTAGCCAATGGATATTATAATATTATTGGTGTTGCAATCAAATCAGTAATCTTTGACTATTATAAATGTACATTGGACTTTTGTCCGTCACGTAACATTCGAATTTTAATTTTGATCGAATAGTGCGTCAGCATTATATTATAGTTAGAATGTCTTACGAAAGTAAACTTGTTTCGATGTGATGTGTTGTATTCGCATTCTAAAATGATTTCATCCCCTGGGAAGATTCTTACTTCGTTTTTCATTATTCTGTATTGTTGATATTTGTGGCTGTAGTTTTCGTCCTAGAGGAAAATGCATGAGAATTAAAACAAATAATTAATTTTTTTTTAAATTTAAGGAATACTTATATGTACTTCTGCAATGGGGGACAACTCCTTGCCATTTCGAATTAGACGGAGTTTAACTTTCCTCCCGAGCTCATGAGTATGAAGCATTACACTAAATATGTCCAATCCTGCTTCAGGAATGCTCTGAAAAAAGTTTGCAAAAAATTAAACACATTATTTAAAAGGATTTGTAAGAAAAAAGCTTTTTTTTCTTACATTTCTTGTACAATCGATAGAACAGATACTATAAATTTTAAATCCATCTTGAGCTGGAGGAATAGCTAAAAATGGAGACACACGATGGCCAACTTGAAGTGATCCTCCGTCATATAGTCTTGGATCATGAGTGTAAAAAATTCGAATCCCCGAACTGTCTAGAACTAAAACCATTATCACATAACGTTACAAATTTATTAAGCTTTCGAGTGAAGATGACACTTTGATTTATTTATGTCAAACTCAATCTTACACTGCTTTCCAAACAGATTAGCGTAATGAACTTCAAGCTTGAAGTAAGTTGTAATAGAATTTCCAGAACTAACACCATCTCTTCCCAAGGGTATCCCAACATGAGATGGAAACATTTCCCCTGTGTAATAAATTAGGGAGAGAGATTATTTAAAATTTCAATCCTGTAGACTAAAACCTTTTTGTCAGTCATGGATGCATAAAAACTAAATTTGAATAACAATTTGAAAACATGCAAACCATCTGAGCCAAATCCCCATTGAAGCAGAATATCTCCACAAGATATTTTTAATTCGGATGAAGATGGTAAAAATAATTCTGGATGCTGACATTCTTTGGTTTTTCCATCAAAATGTTCTTCAAGGGATGTTTTACTCTGAGCTAGGGGTTTTGGAACGCTACATTGACGAACAGTGATCAGATGGACGTAGTTCTCATTCTCTTCTGTGATTAATGGACGAAACTAAATTGTAAAAAATGCATGTAAAATAACGTACGATTTATAATTCATTTAGAAAAGTTTACAATTTTAAAAGATCAGTTTACCCCTATCATTTGAAACTTTTTCAGTTTTGCTTGTGATGACAAAGGAAATAATTTACACATTAGAATTTCATCTCCTGAACCATCAATGTCAACCTGAAAGTTTTGAAGCCTTATTAAAATAAAAGCTCAAGTAAAGAACTTGTTGAAGAAATATTTATTTATACATTGTCTAAAGTCAAGTCCCAAAATTTAACATCTGATGACGGCTCTCTTAATCCATCTTCACCATCAGGAAATGGTAAAGGTTGGTTAGGAAGTCTCATGTAGACATTTCTCATGCCTCGAGAACCCACTCCATGCCATGGAAATTTAATAGAAGGACCGGAAGAAGGGTCATCGGGATGCCAGGCCCATATAAGTCTCATCGTATCATTCTATTTCAGAACCCAAAAACATATCAAATTACATACAGCTTTCAAAGCCTAATTTACTTTGTCCCTTTAGATAAATAGAGTGAGTATGTCTTTGTTGGCTGGTGGCAGGTGCAGGAATGTCGTTTAAAAATTGTTTTACCCTTCTTTACCATTACCACACTGTAATAATGCACATTTGTCTCTTACATTTACATGCAGTATGAAAAATGTGCATCTCCAACGTTTAGTATAGTTAAAGAGTAAAAAAACTAAGGGAAGATGAATTACAAGTGTTTAAAAAGCTTATTGAACTTTTAAGGGTTTTGGCATGCAGTCATTCATTAAAAACCCAATGCAACTTAAGCAAATAAATAAACACAGAAAAATTATAAAAATCAATATCACGAGATCACGAAACAAACTACAAAACTGCAGGTGCAAATGTCTTTAATTCAATTATGCAAATTGTCCTTCTGACATTGTCATTGCACTTGATACAAAAAATGAAGAAGAGTCTTACATAAAATTTTAACTATCTGCTACACATACCTAAATATCACTTTAATATTCGTGATAAAAAGAGCAAGTATGCAAATAATAAGGAAATTACGTTATTCATTCATTCAAGTAGTTTGACTACTTTACAAGTTCATCTTATATCATATTGTTCTTCAATTATGTTACAATTCCATACACCCATTACCATTAGTTCTGTTGCACAAATGAGTCATCTTAAGATAATAATTCACTCAACGTGTAGTTTACATGAATGTGCATGAGATATTTGTAAATCCTGCACTACTAGACTACAAAAGAAGGCAATTATACTACAGCAAATTTAGAGTAAGAACATATTGCTTGTTATGAAAGTTTTTTACCATGTAAAGAGAATTATATGATCCTCTTCTGTCAGTTGCATAAAAAAATATAATGATGTAATTTCAAAGCTACTATTACTACGATTTATTACCTACTGGCTATTCCAACTAATGTAGTCACAGTTTTTATAGCTTATTAACGATTATGTAATTGATTGGGATTTTACTTTGAGTGTTTTTAAATGTTGGCAATTATGTTTTTTGATCTACTTCCAAAATTACAATTAACCTTAAACAACAAAGATGCAATTATTGCATCCCATGCTGATGATATGATTGTTATGTACCGGCGGTGTGTATTTGCTTATGCAATAATTGTAGATGGTAATGATAATGAACATACCTCAATCTTGACATCATTTTTTTCATCACAAGTCTCCCATCTTCTGTGAAATCTAACTGTTGTTCTATTTTCACGTTCTGAACCTGCTATGAGAAAATAGTCTTGTTGTGCGTCTTCAATAGGGTCGACTTTTCCAACTCCGTGAAAGTCCTGAGTTTTTTTTTGCATGTTTTTATTAAGGATTTTTTAAATTAAATTGAAACGTTTAATTTTTTGATGTTTTCTATGAATTCATTAACACACTTCACCTTCAAATGAGGAATTCCATTTGAATCAACCCAAGCAATGACAATATCACTATCGATCATATTTCCATTAGGTGAGAATCCTACACCCAGGTACCCTGTTGTTGGAGCACTCATTTCCATCGTAAGGAAATCTGGATCTTCTGAATCCCATTTTACCTCAAATCCTGTTTCAAACACTAATTCATGAGTCCACTTTATCCCAGAGTTTAAAGAAGCTTCCACAATAGAAGAATTTACTTTAATTATTAGTAGTATTTGTGGTAAAATAGAATGCAGAGCAAATTTAAACAATTTTTGTAACATTATTATAGATTTATAGGAAATGAATGTTGTACATTACTGGTGAAAAGTAAAAATTGTACTGGAGTTAATTTTGTTAAAGTATGAAGACATGAGGTTGTGAGGGTTTCCGTTCAAAGTGATTGAGTTCACCCTTCATGAAAACATTTAGCTTGGAAATAGCATACAACTGGGACTTTTTTTAGAATCGAGAATAATAATGCACATATAGTATAAGATCATTCATGGCTTCAAAATTCTTGGTAGATGCATTACATAATAAGAAACCTATCCTTTAGCTATATATCTGTTTGAGATTTTAACCAGTGGTACTTATTTTATTACTACTATTTAGTAAAAATAAAGGTTTATAATAATATGTATATGTTGTTTAGGCCTTTGTAGGCTGAACCTAGTAGTACAAAAATAGTTGTAATGTGTAGAAGAGACTCTTGTGAATGAATGAACTAAGAAATCCGATCCGAAGTATTCCCTTGTGTGAATGAAACCATTCAAAGAAAACGAAATATCCAATTTACGGGTTCTTCCTTTTTTACCATTTTACACATGTACTTAAGAAGCTATAGAAAGACAAAGAATGTAATGAAAATTAAATTCCAAACTTAAATTTATTGTTTGCAGGTAGTACTTGTTAAAATTTAAAAAATTTAAGGTTATCACAGAACGTTAAAAATTTAACCTCAAGGTTCAAACATTTTAAAAAGGAGTGATAAGTAGAAATATTCAACCTATTTGAAACTTAAACCGTAAGTTTTCGAGTCGATGTGAATATGAAAGATGGAACCTAGAATAAATTGCGAGTTTGTATATGACTAGAATACAATTTTGACAAAGTTCAATTGCCTGTACTGTCTCAGGTGGCTAATATTTATGACACTACCTACGCATCAATTTTATCTGATTGGTGACAAGATTTCCTGTGACCATAATAGTTGTCAATAATAAATGAAAAGAGAATATTATGTCCCATCCACACGAATTTGGTAAATAGAGAGGTAGTCCTGAAATATGGTAGGCATTTTGTATGATTTTTTTTACTATTTTTATCATCATATATCACTTATATTGATATTGTAGTCATGTTTTTAACCTCAAAAATTAGGTTGGTAATTGAATTCTTGATATTGAAAGAAATGCACCTGTGATCATAAATAATAAGTTCATTTATATCGAATTATTCCCATTGCATCGTGATTTATTTCAGATTTATTTCACGGAACTTTATTGCTTCAGTTATAATGATTAGAATTTGATTTGATTTGACAGACATTCGCAAACAGATTAATTTAACTAAAGCGCAAAGACTATTATAAATTT
>JAQGAA010000470.1:0-22344 GCA_034696425.1 Isotoma viridis
ATATGAGTTCAACGGATATTTCAAACGTTGAATTTATAGATTGTAATAAATCATCCCAAATAAATGCATTGATCTCTGACACATAAAGGGATACATAAAAAGGGACCAAGCGTGACTGCAGAGGTATTCAACAACTCAAATCGTTTATCAATTCCGCATTTCTCGTCTCATTGCATGACATTTTCACACAATAAAACTCATTTGAACTAAATCTCTAATGAATTTACGTCCATTATTATCATCTAACCCTTGTGTCAAATCAAATCATATCATCTCACATTATTCTACTCTATATAGGATGTAACATGTGTCAATTCAAAATATAGTTGTAGTAGACACTATTAAATTCATTTGTGTGTGTGTGTGTCTGTTACATACAACTAGCATCATGGACACAAAGAAAAGATAGACATACCCACACACTCACACACCTTTTACGATAGTACTTGAATATTATACTCTATAGTTTTTTATTAGTAATGTGTTTTATTATATTTTCCGTGCATCAAGATATTCAATTTAGTCTTTATTTTTAATCCCGAATCAATGTTCATAAAATGTGATATAAAAACAGGAGCCATCACTCTTATCCCTATGTTTTTAATATTAGCTTTTTATTTTTGGGTAATTGTTTATGTATTAATAAAAAGCTTAAAAGCTTTTTTATTTGAATATGAGTTCAACGGATATTTCAAACGTTGAATTTATAGATTGTAATAAATCATCCCAAATAAATGCATTGATCTCTCATCGAAATCATATTAAACGGAATAGAACTATTTTATTCTTTCTTCAAAAATACCCATTTAGCTTTAGTCTCTTAAAAAAGGTAATAACAGAGATAATAAAATAATAAAATAGGTTTTGATAAAAATTATAAATTAATTTGATATAATACATAGTCTTAGAAAAGTATAGTAGAAAGTACTTATTAGATATGAAATCATCTTCCCAATTTACTTGAAAACAATTACTTTTTGAATCCTACCATTTTGTCTACTCCTCCCCCTGCATTAAGCAAACTCAATTTTACAAGAGATAATCTAATAGGGCTATAATAACAATAATACTGTTATTATTATTTCTGTAGACAGTATGAGGTCTCTTCTAGTCCCAAGTAGTAAAATAGTATAAAGGTAATATAATAATTTATAAAGTCAAATCCTTTTTATAGAGAGCAATTTAGATCCAGTATTACATTCACACATTGATATGTATGCATACATATAAATACAACTATACCAAAGTACTCTGACTTCCATTTTCAGTCGATTAATTTAATGGTTTTCAATTCACAGATTGTAAATGAAATTGGTGTGCTAAATGCAAGGATGTGTCTGTGTATAAAATGATAGTATGTGCATACTTATATAGAGATGTGCTGTCACTGAGAGGATTTATATCTCTTGTTAGTCCTTTTAGGAAAACAATGCATTGTAAAAATATCACATGCATGCATCCACTTAAATAAAATGTTTTTTTTTAGTTAAGACATTGAATAGTCGTAGTGGTGTGTGTCGATTTAAGCGTTAAAAATAATAATATAAGTTGCATAGTGCATGGCATGAGTGAGATGGGAAAATAATAATGTAAAAAGTGCAACTCTTTAATTAGTTCCTTGACGGAAAAGAAGAAATGTCGTTCGGTTGTTTTTTTCTGTACCAACATAGAGAAGAAATAATTGGTTGAGTAACAATTACAAATAGATGCGCCTCGTTAGTATTTGCAATTTACTAATCTGTAGATCTAATATTTCACAGATCTTTATATTTTTACGAGCCAGACTGAATGAATAACACCAAAAGGCATTCCTTCCCAAACCACAAATCTGCCAACCGGGTCATCTCATCTTCGAACTTGTAAAGGGGAATGATTATATGGACTACTACGGGAGTGAATTCTTTTTTTCATTTAATAGTACACGATGTATTAGTAGTAGTAGTAGTAGTAGTGAGTGATTCTATTTCTAGTAGGAGTTTCTTTCTCTCCAAGTCTAAAAATATTTTTGAAAAAAGCTTGTGTGCAATTTACTACCAGTAGCATGACACGATGTGCTCTCTAAACTTTTAAATCCCTTCATTTAAGATAAAAGTACTATTATACTCTATTACGCACACTCAATATACAATCCGTGTATTAAAACACTTGGAGTAATGATGATCATAATAATATAAAGCTTGTAAGAATATATAAGATAATTTTAAGTTTTAAATTTTTACACATCAGTTTCATCTAATTTTTCACTAGTTGCCCATCCATCTTGCAGTTGGTTGTCACCAAAACCAACACCAACTCTCTTATATAAATTCATGTATAATAAAGACATATATATCTTCTTCCTTTAAAAAACACAGATACATTTAATAATAATACAATTGAGAAAAGAATCATGTCACGTCTTCCTAGATAGCATAATGAGCAGAGTTATTTTAACTTCTTGAAATACATGTAACTTTCCGGGTTGATTCAAGTAATCATGATGATGGCAGACTCTCATTGTTTCTTGTTATCCATCCGGGACTAACAACCGAAGGAAGGCAAGATGCAAGTCAGAATTTTCCCCTCATCATCATATCATCACTAGCACTATTACGAAATTGTATTATTATTAAACCACTACTAGTATTACTACTACTACCATTCAAAACACTCACTACTATCATCATCCGTTTCATCGTCATGTGCCACAGAGAAAAAAAGGGATGCAAATAAAAAAGCACCACCGAAGTTTCATCTCAAGTTATCACTTTCTTGATCTTCAATCTGTCTTCCGACTATATATCCTTTTACTACTTGTTCCGTTTATTTTTCATCTTCTAAAAAATTTTACGCCTTTTATAATTTATATCCTAGTTCATCTCATACTTTTTAAAGTTACTACTACTATGTGCATATAATAATGGGTTATATATTATTATGCCTTTTGAAACTCACTCTAAAGATATGAACTATGAACTACTTATGTATGTCACCTTGATGTATATTATGTGCAGTGATATGACTCATAGTATGTGATAGAAAGAAAAGGAGTAAAAGTGTGGAAATGGTAGCAGCAGGTTTTCACACACACAGATATCTAACGTCTGGAATGATGAATAGAAAGAGTAATTTCTAGGAAACTCGGGACTGGACTTTTTATTTCTCTTTACTTCATACAATCTCACTAGTTTGTCTGTGTCGACAAATGTAAAAATTAAATGACTGTGAAAGAGTGATCTCTTTTAGAGATAAGAGTTCTGCTCTCTTTTTACTTTCAAATAGTTTTTGCATCCCTTTGCACATTACTTTTAGGAATAATGACCATCATTTGAAACTTTTTTTAGCTTGAGGTTTATACAAAAAGTTGGAAAAGGAGTTGGAGTGACATAGTGGTTCAAAATGGTTGTAATGGCCTTAAAAGTAAATCGTTTTGGAGTAAAAGTTGAATCACTTGAATGTAAATTTTGTTAGGAAACGGTAAAGTTTGAAAATAATACTTTTTTGTATTATTACGGATATCATTTTATAGGGCATGTTTCAGTGGAATACCTTGGGTTTCAATCGTAAAGGATGACTTTATAAGTATCAATTATATGTAGATATGAATAAGCTATTACTGAATAAAATTTTCATTTCAGGCAATATTTTTGTTTGAGGGGAGTTAAATAATAGATTTGATGGTTTTTTGAACATTTCTCCAGGGAAATACGTTATTGAAATTCGTCTAGATATTTAAATAAACACATTAAACATCATTTGCCAGATAGTTGCATGCATCGAAAGGAATGGTATAATCCTAAATTTCAAGCGATTTTAAATTTAAGCATGCTTAGCCTAAATACAAGTGCATTTTTGCATGTGAAATTTACTTTATGGATAAAAATTACTCATAAGCTTTTATTTAATCCGAATGGTCATTGAGGAAAATTCCCTGAATGCAAAGTAAAACCATCTTGTTTATAAAAAACAAGTCTAGTCAACGACATATCATTGTTAGAGGAAGTATATTATAGTCCGTGCAAAATAATGATTCACTTAATTTTAGGATTTGTACCTAAAATTTGCATAAAGGTCAGAAAGGAGGGCATTGAATTGCTCTACAATTTACATGTTTATGAGCAAATATTAGCGTTATCTAATTGGAGTTTTAACCTCGCTATGTTAGCAATTTTGCAAATTTACTCCATAATTACATGACATGGAAAAGAAAAATTGACCATGCTCCGTCTTTACTTGTTTTTTCTTTACTAAAGAATTGGGAATTGCACATGCATGCGATGTTATAATAAATATCATATGCAAATTCTTCGCCACATTAAATATTCCTTTGTATCATTTGAAACACGTATAATATCATATGTTTAATATTATTTCCCTATACCTACCCACAACAATACACCATCACCTTTGTATCAAATCATTCATTTTTACTACATTATTAAATTTGTGAGCTGGTGCTACAGTACAAATCACAAGTGGCATATTTCAAGCATATTATATCAACTTTCGTATCACTTATGCAGAAAAAAAAACAAATTTCAACCCCTTCTTTGTTAAAATTTTATTTTTTTACCATGTTTTACTCACACACTCTGACTGAGACAGAAACAAACAAGAGGTATTTTAATGAATATATAAATACATATATTGATACATTATTAACATTATTAAACTTTGATTTTCGTGTTTGACTAAATAATACAATCATATTGGAGATTTTATCTTAGGGAGAAATTATTAACCATGTATTTGTTATACACACAGACAGACATCACAAATTGCAGTAATAATAATACCTTGTCTAGTACTTATTCGCTATTTGGTATCTATAAATATAAAAAGCCGTCAACAACTGTCGATGCATCATCTTTATTTTTTTTATTTAGCTCTAGGGTGAAATGTTTATTTAAAAGGCTTGCGATTATTATTATTATTATTGTCGAATTATAAGAAATTAACATGGAGAGTTATTGTAAGAAATTTGAGGATGGGATCTTAAATAGAAACCTCGCCCACTCAGATGATGGTTGGTTGTTGGTGGATTTTGTATTATAATTTTCTTTGCTATATTTGCATAAAAGATAATTACAACTCAAACAATATTAAAGGGTAATAATGAGAGATAATAATGTTATATGGATTATGATTATTATTAGGATAAGAGTGACTGACTTACACTACTATATAGGACATTATAAGGCTAATGACTGATAAGTGTGTGTTGTATGAGGTGATTAAGTACTCTGTGTGTCTTTAATTCTATCAAAAAGGATCTGTAACAACGAACGAACAAGAAAGGATGTTTGGTTTTTAGTCTTTTTTTGCATTTGGTTTAAATGGAAAGCGTTTCATTCACTCATTTATATAAGTTTAATCTCCTCATTGTTGAATTTTCACAAATGCTGACATTGATTTGACGCTGATTGTGATGCGATGTATTTTATTAAAGTAAGTCTGGTCTTGTGTTCCTGTGAGCTGTGACTAGAAATCTTTAGACAGAGAAGACAATAAATATGAGCATTGTTAACTTATTCATTTACTTGATTATTAAATTGTCTTAATTTATTTTAACAATCTGTGAAATCACTTTAAGATTTTTGAAACTCATTAATTCTCCTTAAAAACTTATAATAACTAAAGACATAATATAGTATTTGTAGTACAGAATATTTTTTAAAGTGAAATGTTTGTCATCTCATTTCATTACCATTATCATTATTATCATTCCTTCACTCAAATAATGCTTTTATAGAGTGGGATTGTATTATAAATTGCTTTTATAGATAAAAAAGAGGTTTGCTTAAATGTCGACGGATTATGATGAAAGGCGTAACTCTCTAATTTGATTGTGGTGTCTGTTAAATTTGACATGTTAATTAGTGTTGCCGCTTTCCCATAAGTTTAGATTTCATGACCGCCATTGTGTATTCGTTTTGTATTGTCATTTTTTTTGGATTTGTTGTCTAAATTATGTTAAAGTTTTGAAGCTTTTTTTTTTTAAAAAAAAATATTATGTGAAATTTTATTTTTTAAATGAAAATCAAATTGAATAGAAATTATTTAGTTAATGACTCAAAGAAGATTTGTCACCAACAGGAAGAGAGATTATTCATGGTATGGAAGAATAGTAAAAGTAATGAATTCTTGAAGACATTAAAAGACAAAATGTGTACACGAACTATTTATAACTCAGATGGTGGCCCCATAATAATTGCACTATGATGACCCTTATCATTTGAATCTAAACGAAAAAAACTCATGAGACAAAAGGGTGACTTTGTTACTGAATGAATACGAAAACTTTGAGTTGATCTACAGTAGCGTTTAATGAGGATGATGGCGCCTTCTGATAACCACCATGTCGAGAAATGAACATCTTCTTTACTCTCTGGCTACTACTTCATTCAAAGTTACTCTCTTCGCGTATGTACATTCATGTAAGCAATCAGCAAAATGATGATGATGATTATGGTGATGATTTTAATGGTAATTAAATTCGCATGAGTTAAAAATTTTAATCTTTCAGATAAAAATCTAAAATGCAGGGAAATAAACATTTTTCGGTGATTCAAATATTTGCTCTTTTGACAATTTGTCTTATTCCATTTTACAAAGTTTACCTTAAATAATATCATGAGGTTAGTGAGGAAAATAAAAAATAAAGCTATTTACAGTTACATTTTTTGGAAAGACTATAGAGTGTTCAATTTAGTATTACAAAAAATGACCTGACTAAATTACAGCTGTAAAAAACCCGCAATTTGGGAAACTTGAGTTCACAGTACTGGTCTTATTAAACCAATCCAACAAACCTTGGTTTATTCCGTTTCTTCACTGAAGATAAGAAAGAGAGTAAGCATTGTCCAGCTTCAAATATTGGTAGAGTCATAAAAGAGCTAAACCACAAGCTGTACCAAAGAGGTTTCAAAATACCAAAAGAACGACTAAAGACTCAAGATGAAAGTCATAATAGAATATTTTATATAAAAGAAATAAATACAGAATCAGATTTAGATTGAAAATTATTGAAGCGTGTGTTAATACGTTCACTAAACGGAGGAAAGAAACAGAAAGCTGAAAGGAAAACTGGATCAGGAATCGGCTTAGCTTTGAGAACTGAGCTTTTTTGTATTGTGTCTTTTGAACTTTATTTGTGGCTTTGCTTTGAAATTGAGTGTAATATGGAGGTAAATGAATTATTAGAAAGTACGTACCAAATAATCCAACCCCTTGAACCAGGTTTCAATATTACCTTATACAAAATTATGATTCTATGTTGACAAACACAGTAACGAGAGTGTCCAAGGTGTGTGTGTATCAAATAGTAGACAATATATCGATTTCAAGGAATTTATTTCATTGTGAATACACACTATGCACAACTCAAGAAAGTTAGCTTTTCAAGCTGAAACAGACTTTAATAAACAGTAAGGATTTTTTCTCCATTTGTATTGTTATCTTTGTTAAAGTAGGCATTTTGTCAGTCAAATTTAAATTTGAATATAAAAGTTGTAAAGACATAATTTCTACTTTATTTTATTGGTTCATTCTTGTTGCTCTATTTTCTGTACATATTTGACTGATCCATTTGACTGACAAGAGTGACTTTTGATTTTTGACAGGAAAAAATGTCAAATTTCCTTTTCCATCCGTCACCTCTGAAACCTCCCACATTTGCATGAGTTTTTCCAACCGTGAATAATTTTGAGTGACTTTTGTCCCTAAGTTTATTTGTTTCGAGTGTCTGGACACGAATGCCAAAGCGTAGAGTTAAAAGTTCTACCTATTATGTTTGAACACATGAACACAGTTCGGAATATGAATCTGAAACATCTCTCTATTAGAAAATATGAAATACCTTGGTCATGGCAATAAGTCATCTCGTTTCTTACAAACAAAAGTTAACACATTTGTTTAAACATCACAATGATCTGTATCACATCCGAATAATACGTTAAAGGGTATTTTTTGTTCGTGAAGTGGTGTAAGTATGAAATGAGCGTGACAAACAGGCAGAAGGAATGGGTTGAGGTTAAACACGCAGATGTAGGCTTATTTGCCTGGATTGCTTTGTTTATTGTAAGTTGTGATAGACGTATTAAGGGTTTCACTAGCAGTAAACAAAATTATGAATTCCACTTCCTTCCTGTTATTAACTAATTGACAGTTTTAATTTTTTAAATAAATATTTTTTCGAACACAATAGCTTCGGAATACTTTGAAAAAATTTACAAGCTTATTCTTCTATGAAACTGCTTCAGAATTCAAGTATCTACTTAGGTAATGTTATTGATCCCCATTGTTTGATGTACTTTACCTAAGGCTGTCAATTAAATGAGATTTTTCTACAAGGGAAGCTTAAAAGGTTAAATTGCATTATTGTACTACAATAAACTTTTTTTAGGTATTTTTCACAAAAACCTCTAGATTTTTTGGGATGAAAAGTTTGAAAATCACGTTTAATATAAGTTTGAAGAAATTTAAAGCTAATCTGTGATACTTATACTTATAGTTCAAAGGAGTAAATTCTTTATTAATTCAAGGTAGTAGTGAATTTAAACTTTATTCTAGGTTGGACGAGATTTTCTTCAAAAAATATATTTGATACGGAGTTTTAATAAAATCTCATTAATTCCTCATTTATAAGGAACAAATTTCTACATGATTTCTCTATCTTAGATTACACTTTGTATAGAATCCCTTTCCTCGTAAACTCTAAGAAAGAACTGCCCCTTAAAGAATTTTACTTCGTTCCAACTTTCTCAACACATAATTAAAATGTTCAATCCGAAAAGGCTACTGGCGTTTTTAAGTTGGATTATGGAAACATTTAGTTATAATTTGAATCGTATATACCGAATTATACTTCAAGGGAATGAATCATGTAATTATAAACATGAAAGAGTGCATTTTACTTTAAACCTAGAACTTATTCCAATTAGTCCATTTAATTCTTTCCTTTCGTCAAAAACAAAGCCACTGACTTGTACACATGTTCAAATAATATTTCATTCCATCCTACAACAAGTATGAATGTTTAAGCTTAAATAAAAACCTGTAGCCAGATACTCTTCTCTTTGTAGCCTGGAATAAAAACTTAACTAAATTAACTCGTTGTTTTGATCTTTCATGATTATGACATAAGGCCCCGAGAGTTTCCTCTGTAACTAGCAATTAGTATTAAAACCTCCCGAATGTCTTTTTAGGGTTTAATCATGCGTCCCTTACAATGTAAGTTTATTTTAACCAAAGTAAAGATATTAAACTTTCAATTTAAAAAAATATTAAATTAACTTCTGGATTCTAAAATCTATTCAGAGAAGTGTACAAAGTTGAAAAATCCTCAACATATAAATCCCTTATACTTTCGCTCATGTTCAGATATTACACTTAAATATTTACTGTAAATTTATAATACCTAGTATTTGCTTGCATGACTTGTGGAAACTGAAAAATTAAATATATTATGCTGTTACACACTCGCAAAAGGGAGATTGAGAGAGTCATTAGTTAGTTTAATACTTAAACATTGAAAAGTGCTCAGACATCAGACAATTCCAGATTACCTTGAGTTTTTCAGGTTCGATCTGTTCAAGCTAGTTGTTAGAAAAATTGGTTCATAATAACTCAATTTATTCGAGCTGCCTGAATGAATGCTAGAGTAAGCCAGTAGTATTAAAAGTAGTAGATATAAGTATATAAGTAATATAATGACGATACTAAAGGAGGAAAAAATTGATGGAGAACTTCTTTTTGAGTAGAATGATGTTATTATTACATAAATGTAGAAGAGAATTAGGCTTTGCGTGAAATGTAATTAGTACCTTTCAATTTGACGAGAAGAGAGGTAAAAAAAGGGAACAATCCGACTTGACGTGAGTACACGCGAAAAAACAGTTGTATTCGGTCGATAAACGAATTTTTAAGGAAAAATATTAACCTCGTAAGAAATTAAGCATTAAATAAAACAAAATTCGATTTTAAAGATAGTCTTCATCATTCCTTTACTTTACATATTGCATTATCTACCAAGCTGAAAAAGTCTAAGCCAAAAAACCTAGCTAATAAATACCATTATAAGAAAATAAGAGCATCTTCAAATGCAGTGGTTGAAAATCTATTTCTTCATTTCCAGAGTTTAAGAAAACTTGATAAAAAACAACGACCACAAAACTCCGTAATCTTCTTCGTCATTTCACACATCGTAAATCTTACTGAACTTACAAGTAATGCACCCAGCAAAATCCTTTCTTAGTAATAATATAGCTAAGTTTATTAGTAAACTATGACTACTGATGACAATACATCTTAAAGTTAGTGTTTAACAAACCTTTTAGAAATGTGTGAGTGCAAACTCCCGAATTTTTTAGACCGAAGTTTTGTTTTTTAAAACGTGTAATACAAAATGTTTAGTATAGCGTGTAAAAATACTGTTACCACTACTGGGAATAAATGAATAGCATGTTGTATCATAATATGAAGGAAATCGGGACTGAAGACTCAATTATTGCTGAGATATCTATAACTGAAAGCGGGATATTATTCTTTTTCTTAATATGCCTATCACTTTCTGCTAGTAGAAAGTATTTTGTATGAGGATATATTGAAATCAACGTGTTGTCTGGAACAATTACATCTATATAGTAGTAGCAAAGGTAAAGGTAAATTACAGAGAAGGATTCATTAAAAGTTAAAGACGAGAGAGTCTGAAGTGTAGTCTGAAATTTCTATTAGATTGGAACAGTAGTTAAGTTATTAGTGGGAAAGTATGCTGAAGGAGTTAGCTGACGGATAGATTAACTTTCCGATCGAGAAAACGGGAGGGATCCTTGCATGTTGTGAATGGGTGGAAACAGTCTTTCAAATTTTGACGAGTTATTTCTTTGGTTTTTTGCCCACTTATTAAGGACTAGACCCGACTTTAGACCTCAACGAAATAAGGAGTTGCATTTAACAAATAGTAAACGCTATACGATGATTTTCTATCCAAATTTCAGATCAAATATTAATTGAGGATTGAATGCAATTTTATATAAGGTATATTGTATTGAACTAAGCAGCATTAAAGTTGCCGAAAAGGAAAGAGAATAATGAACAAACTATTCAGAAAGTTTTAAAGTTCAGAATTGAATTATAAAATGATAATACTGCTAATTAATCAAGATTAGACGAATTGATTGATGACATTTGTAAAAAAGATGAGTTAATTGGAATATGGTAATAATAATAAAAGCTTTACATCTCCTTTGATCAAATCAAATAAAACCATTAAACTTTGTTTGTAATGATGGATTTGGAAAATTAACTTAAATGCAAAGGATCAGCTAGAGCAAAATGATATGTGATAGTTGGTTTAATACAATTATGAAATTTAACAAGCTTTTTGAAAATGCTTTATAATCTATAATCAATGTGAGGCTGCTAAATCTAGTTAATCTACAAAAGCAAAGTTCTAATCGGATTATTAGATACGATTACGATACTCACTACTACTGATGAGGGAAGCTCGTCAATGAAGCCAACCTGTTTGCATCATACGCTCACTAACATTCATTCTAACACATATCACATTATAAGCAGTAAAAGCAGTATTTTAATATTGAAGGGGTAAAGGGTCAAAAAGGATCAGAAAGGACAGCTAGTAAGCTTTGATTTGCTGAGGTTTAATGTGTCTGATTGTTAGAGTTGGCTGAAAATAATTTTGAGCCAATCGCAATGGCCAACAGAAAAAAGTAATCAAGAATACATTTCAAAAATTATTTAATTTTTTATTTTGTTGGCTTTTAAGCTTCTTTTTTCAGCGAACTTGAATTAAAATTAAGTTTTTGCTCTGGTAAGGCTCTGGTAAGGAGAAGCTGCGAATAGGTCATATTTAAAAAAAAACTAATTTTATTTTTTTTTGTTATTTGTTTGAAATTTATAATTTGATTTGTAAATCCTGGAACATTCACCAAGTCTAAATTGTCTACCCTTGAGACATATACAGTAAGACCCAGAGAAAAAATCTAGTGCCTAATAAGAAAATTCAGGATTTTAAAAAGCTATAACTGCTGGGAAAACTGGGTTCCTATAAGATTTTTAATAAAGTTATCATTGTTAAAAAAATGCACGCACGCTATTCAAAACAATTAGGTAGGTGTACTATAGGAAATTATATTTAACCAGGAATAGTTGCCTTTGTTGTGTCTGTGAGCTAGTACACTTGGGGCTTTTTGTATTTGTTTGTTACTTACAATGTGATAATATAGATATTAGTGGATTTATCTAATGCAATTCCTATTTACGATACGGTTAAAAGCATCGTTTATCATATTAATAATAATCTCATAACTAATTCAAATAATTTTTAATCATCAAAATTAAGAGATGTCAAATGTCAAAGCGATCAAAGTACTGGCATCATTGACAATTTTTTTATTCACTAAAATCCAATTACTGGACGGGCGTACCAATTTACGAAAATTTCCTTAATGCACATCATTTAAAATGTATATTATGTTGTAAACAAACTCTTTTTATATTATATCTCTTGATTATTATATCCTTATCTTTCTATCAACTTAAAATAATGATGACTAAGCAAATGTGGGTAATTTCTCTTAACCCGGCTGATATTGAATTTGACCTAAGTAAACGACCCGAATCACTTGTTGCAGATGCAAACCTTAAGGAACTGATGAATTTATAACATAAGATTACTTTTCTTATCGTTATCCTATTTAATTTTTTGTATGTAATTACGTTTCCGTGTATATTATTTTAATACACAAGAGACAAATTATGCTATCACATTGCGTTTTTAAATAATCTTGCCAGCAAGCATATAATAACGAATGCTCGAATAGAAAACCTCAGTTTGATTAGTAAATTTCAGCTTATCTTTAGAATAAGGATAACATGTGTAATTTATTAAAATAAAAAGAGGGTTGTCGTCGCTAAGACTAGGTTTATTTCATGCATCACTTACATCGTAAATAGAATCAACACAACAAGTCGACAAACTGATGCACTTGTCTCAACTGTATTACTTACCATCCAACCAACCAAGCTTGAGTGGAGTGGATACCCACTTCCACTTTCCAATATGACACGGCTGATTTCTCAATATTCTTGACCCGAGAAATACCCGTCTCCTGTCTGTTTCGTCAGTTAATTACCCGATTTACTTGCTCTGTCTCAATGTCAATATTAGCTGTAGTCCTTCATCATCTTCATTTTCAGAATCATTATTATAACACTCTGTATTCCATACTTCATCGTCATAGTTGGTATATTCAAGTATGTAAACTTGGAAGAGATTATACGTACAAAGTCGGATAAGTTGATAAGATTCAAAATGCAAATAATCTATTGAGAGAGAGAGAAACGCATCAAGTGAAACAATTATCTCATGGGGTAAAAAGCGGAAGGAATGCATCCAGTTTCAACAACCTGATTTTGCTTAACCTTTGGCAGCTAAAAAGATAATGAAGCGTGAATGGATGGATAAGCCTATTAAATTCACAGATCAGTAATACCCATCTACGAAATCACTGATCTATGTGTGTGTATTCCAAAGTAAGAAAAGGCTTCACTCACTTACTCCCACTACCAGCACCATCATTACAAAACACCACCCTACATCGATGATAATTCTAAATGGTGATAATGAAGACCTAATCGTTCCTATAAATGTAACACTACTTTTACTATTTCTAAACTCTCAGACTGTGACTGAGCTAACTTTGATGATAATGATGTTAAAATTACATCATTAGTATGAATTAACAAAGAAAAAGATAGTGGTATTTGGGGATAAAATGATGGATAGAGAAGCATGACAATGAAACGGATTGAGTATTAAAAGTTTATAATGAAATGAAACAAGACTCGTGATCTAACTGAAGAAATGCCTAGCCATCACCATCACAATTTCATCATCATCATCATAGTCATGCTATGGCAGATATGCCAGAATAATATTTTTTTAAATATAAAAAATATAAAAAACAGGAAGACTGGATTGGTTATTTGTGTGGGTGAAAAAGGTGATATGTATAAGACGTGTAGAAAGCAATAATAGAACGATAGAATTTAGAATGCTAAGCGTTTTTGACTGTACAATGATTTTAGACGGAGTTATGAAATTAAACGGATGGAGTATTAAGAGTTAAGAGAGAGAGAAGAGCATGTCTTATCGTCATTTGGTCGGTTGATTGCGTGACTGAGCACATGCATTTCCAGGTGAATATCTGAATTTGTTTCCTATATATTACGACATATGGGCTAAATATTGGAAACGACCAATTTGCCTCACAATAATCCAAAAAAGAAACAAAACTGGTGCACCATTATTATTACTTAGCTATTGTTACTACATATAAAGGTACTAATATTATAAACTAGTATTTGCCTACAAAATAGCTAAAGAGAAAAAGTCTTATGAGAGGGAGTAGATACTTTTGTTTTGTAACATGGGTGCATGGGATAAATTACACCATTCTCACACACACAGTACAAATGTGAGGTTTTGTCTTATTTCTTGGCAGATTAGTCGCGACTGGATAAAATAAATAATAAATTCTAGTTTTATTTATTATTGTTAGCTTGTAAGTATAAAATGCCGTCTGTTATGAGCATGGAAATGGGTGGAAATGTTCCTGTTTAGTTGAGTTTAGTTTCAAATATGTTACATTTGTATTACACTATTTTCAGGACTTTTAGAAGGGATAGTAGTAGTAGTAGTATCAAAAAAGCACACGCACCTCTACTCTCTCTCTCTTCGTGAAAGATATAAGATAACATGTTGGTTGCCAATTTGGAGCCACTGATTGCCATTTACTTATCACCCTCGTTTCCTACCCAACTCCCATATTATTAGGCAGAAAGGGTGATAACAGCTTGTCTTTTTTGGTAAAACTTGGTTGATCTCATCACATACAATTCAACTTAAATAATAATAATACATTTATTACACTTTAAATTACTTTGGCCATATAGTTGTGAATTTCATACTCTTGCTTTTACCATTTGGTTACTTTTTTAATGCAATTATTTTACTTTGCTTGTAAAACTTGTAACTAAGGAGGTTGCGGGATAGGCGATGTAATGCAAGGAAGAAGGAGATTTTCGTGATATTTTTAAAATATCGTGCATTTTTATACTCTTGTAACGTCAATCTGGTGTACATGCATGGCGTGTAACACACTCTTGTTCATTTGAATGCAAATCCACAAGAGACTAAAC
Source organism: Isotoma viridis (assembly GCA_034696425.1). Classification (NCBI taxonomy): domain Eukaryota; kingdom Metazoa; phylum Arthropoda; class Collembola; order Entomobryomorpha; family Isotomidae; genus Isotoma; species Isotoma viridis. The sequence continues at coordinate 15,205 of JAQGAA010000470.1, forward strand.
ATTTTTATTTTATAATTACTGATTTCAATAATATGTTCTTGGTACGGAAGTTTTTATAATCAAATTGTTTTAAAAAATAATGAAAATACGACTTGCAATGGTCTTATTAACCAGACAGGAGTAAAAGTCAGCAAAAAGGCTGCAGTGTAGTTTTAAAAAAGTAATTCTATATTAAAGTGTCATTTCAAATTTGATTGTAAATTTGTATACGATCATGTAACGACATTATGATAGCATTAAGGTTTTAAGTATTTGCATCAATTATGAAATAAAATAAAAATTTTTAAAGGTATAGAATTTTCCATACAAAATACATGCAGATGTGTGTTTTGTAAACCTATACAAGAGTACAGATAGTGAATTAACGAGAGCAAGAGTAATTTTTAATCATATCTTATTACACCAAGATAGAAATACCTAAAGAAGGCCTGTGAAGTAATAAAAATAAAGAACATATACAAACAGGTCCAGCACAGACCATGAAATCAATGGGATCCTTTGGTGAATATAGCGATAATTGGCTCTGACAGCTTGGAGTTCCACAATAAAAACCTTTTTAAAATCCATCTACTCTTAATGGGTGTCCATTATTCCTCGACAAACGAAAAGAGTCAGAAAAAAAGTTCTCATTCAATCTATTAAATCGTATATATAAATACACACACACACAGAACAGAGTATATAAATCCTTCATACTTGTGTACTAACTAAAAACGTATATATTAAATAACTCTTAAAAAGTAAGGTGAGGAGGATGTCTTTAAGTGCAAACTAAACTGCATTGAATTATTAATAGAATAATAATAATATTATTATTACGAGCTATCTAAGAGTGATCCTTATCTATGAAAAAAATGCCCCTTGATACTTGAAAGAGAACAAATGAAGGTATAATACAAACCACGGCTTTTGAAAGAAGTTCAAAACTCCATACACTTTTTAATTTATTTTAATAAACACAAACTAATATTAGGTATCCATCCATACAGTTCTTACATTTTTAAAAGCTTTAATTGTCTACATGATATTAGTTACATTTAATATATAATATTCTTTATTATTGTATAAAATTCATACACATTAACACAAACGTGGTGGGTAAATAGAACTGTGTAATTATTCTGCGGTTATGTACATATATAAACACTACAACCAACTATCATCAAAGAAATGGAAGATTATTGTTTTGAGATTTTTATAGAGATACTAAAACCACCAGAGTTTCACAGTACATTAGGTCGAGCAGTTATATACACACAAAGGGTGTATTATTACAAAGAGGTGGACTAGACACTTTTGTAAAAAGCAAAATTATTTATGAAAACATTCATTATCATTAAACATTGAGCCTGGAAACAAGTAAAGAAACACTTTACTTCCAAATATATTAAAGTTATTTGTCTAATAGAACCATTTCAGCTCAAACACCCGTAAAAATACTTAAAAGTTAAAAAAACATTTTTTTGGTTTATGTTCCCAGTAAAATCTTGTGTGGTTGAGGATTATCATCACGATCCCTATTATAAAATACACACACTCAAACATTCATGTTTTAAAACATCTATACCAGTCTAGCCACTTATTACTAAAGGTTTTTACGATTTTACCTTAACAATAGTAGGAAAGATAGTAAAAATGAATATGGTTTACTATGTACCTCTATGCAGTTTAGTTTTTTACACAAGTTTTCTTAAAAGTAATTGAAACAAGCCTGATATCATGTTTGAACAACACCAAATACAATCGAAGTGAACTTCCCTTTTTCGTCTCTTTATGACAATGGGATTATTTTTATTTTGTGATTATTATTATTATTATTATTCTGTCTATATGCTTCTATAAGATATCGTAAATAGTTAAGTATAAAGTAGAATACACATTAGTTAAACTCCTTCTCATTGAAACTCGATGAAATTTAATGCAACCAGTGGAGCAAGTGGGTCTATTACTACTACTACTACTTACTACTTTTTACCACTAAATACTTTATGATAAGGATAGCTGATGAAAAGCAAAACTGAAGAGGTATTATCATCACCATTTATTCATGTCCGGTGGTGGCCACTCAAAGTAGTTGTAGTTAGTGTAAGTTTTGAGTACCTTTTAGTATTTAGCTTGCTTGGTTAGTTTAGTCGTTATAATATTTAATGTTACGAGAATCCTGAGTCATTAGTGTGGCGAAGTAATAAAATTAGTACTTGATCACATATCATGAGGCTTGGCTGTATGATAGCAAATGAAATAATGATGTATGTTTCTCTATTAAAATCAACAATCCGAATCCGAATGGTCTCTGTGGGAGGCCTGTTTTTCACCTGGCATAACAATATTTTAAAGGATAGTGATTTTATTCACAAAGTTTTATACAGATGGCTAAAAGGCTATTAGTCTTTATTATTACTTGGGGTGCTTGGCCATTGTGCATAAATATAATGTCCTTGCTCATAAAGAATATTTTCTTAATTAGTTGATTCTAACAAATAGCTTTGGCTATTGTGAATGAGTAGTTTTGCGTGAAATCAAACTAACTGCTTTGAAATTTATTTATCAACCGAGAAAGGTTTGCTTGATTCCAGGAGTTGCACCAAAGCTAGCAGAGTTTCCATACAAAAAGATCTTTTCGAACCTTTCTCAAGTACACAATACCTTAATGAACTTCAAAAGGGCTTGAGCAGAGTGTCATTTTAACTTTAACTATCAAATTGTGATTTGACATTGTTTGTGACGCGAGAGATATTAGAAAGAAAAGTTACATGGTGAATCCATCTATAGTAATGTCAACCTAGCTAATTGATTAGGGTCGATTCTCCCTTTGCAACGGTGGGTAAAAATCTAATGCGTGCAGTTCATGATTTCTTTTATCATTTCAAGGCTGGAGGTTGTAATTTGTGTTGTGTGTTAGTATTAAGAGCAGTTGTTATCAAAGTAGGTTTCTCATATTTTTTGAATTGCTTGGAATAATATCCTTTATGTAAGTTACCTTGGGATGGAAATGTGGCTCATGCCATATTTTAAGAATGAAATGCCAAGAATAAGTCAATAAAAATACTTATATAATAGTTCCTTTGAGTAAAGCTTTGGCTAGTGTCCTAGTCCCCCAATCCAACTAGCTTCTTACATCTCAAATCTCAGGTGAGCATCCAGAGAGAGAGAATCTTATTACAATGAGTATTACTAGCAATAACAATAAAAGAATCTCATTCATCTTTCCAGTGAGGAGACTCTATGGGGATGCAAAACTCATTTTTACAAGAATACTCGAAAAGCATCTGCCTATGCGTAATTACAATTATTATTCTTTAGTATTGTTCAAGAAACTAGCAGTTTGTCAATTTGGTCCAAGAGTCCACTTCTCTTTAGTTGGGGCTTGTGGGTGGAGTTCATGACCTGAGATTCAAGTCTTTTATTTAAAACTTTTTGAAATCCTACTCCGGAGGAGGTAGTGGTTATTCTACTTATATTCAATTGACTCCAACTTCTTCTTCATTTCTTTGTGCAAACTCAATTTTCACTATCTACTTACACTTGGAAGTCTTTGTGCTTGTAAATGACAATAACCATGACAAAATTAAACTTGGGATAGAGTGAATGGAATTGCCCTTTTGATTCTTAGAAATATAAAAGGTAGTTGTAGTGATAATAGACTAGAAGGTTGATTATTTTTTTTACGGTTTAAATGCTTAAAAGTATATGACTATGCCCCTCTCCTAGTAAATTATTTTATGCAGTGACAATCAAAGTAGTTACATTTTGAAATTTCTAAAATCTTATAAAATATAAAATCTTTTTTCACGGACAATTTTCAGAATTTAGCTAAAAGATTTGAAATATTTTAAGATTGTATATGTGGCCACCTGGAATAAATATGAATTCTCAAGAGAGGCATTCGTTGATTGATTGGTGACCCCAAACATGCAAATTTACAAAGTTTTCAAATGGATTACACTTACATTGAAACTGAGACCAAAATGACATTACATTCTAATACCAAGTTTATTATTCCGTCCACTTGAGAATGTCCATTTTCAAAACAATGCTTGGTTAAAACTACCTTACTTCCAATTAAACATTCATTTTGTGTTTCCTACCGACTAATTCTGTCCACTCCCAAAATCTCCTCCCCTTAACTGAACAAGAATCACCCTTTTATTAACTAAATAATGCTTTTCATTCGAGTCGGCTCATGATTTTAAAGTACGCCACACAAGTTGAACAAATAGTAAAGTCACTGAATAAAGGCCACTATTTCTCCATCCAACTTGTTTTCTGTCACTATTTATTGAAAGTTTTGTATCTTTTCAATAATGCTTCAAAGTCACTAAAAATAAGGGAAAAGTCAAAAATGAAGAAGAAGACTGATCATATGCCTCAAATCTCTTATACTATTTCTAAACTACATAGAGAGCAAGAAAAAATAATAAAAAAATGCAATAAGAAAAATCAACCTATTGAAGTTGAAGCTGCTTTCATGAAAATTGTAGCAAAACGGTTCTATTCTCTCTTTTACCATCTTTCTTTTCATAGAATTCATAGGAGAGGATATTTCTTATTCCTTCTGAATTCAATCACCCACCTATTCACAGATAGCTCGGTGATTGATGCGACCAATCCTTATGGATCAGTAGACAAATGAATGAATGAACTGACTTTACTAAAATTCTCTCTCAAGAGCCACTTCATCTTCCTTTGTATTTCTATTATATTAGTTTATTGTTATCATATTATGATGGTTGTACGTGTTATGTTTATCTCTTTAGATTCTTTTAGACCTCCAAGGGCCTTATTTTCAATCCCTTAAGTCATACGACACGATTCTGTTTCGAAAGCCATGAGGGACAAAACTGGGTGACTTTTCTGGATTCGTTTTGTTCATTTTATTACATACTGTATACTATGTATTTCTTTAGTAATTCATTCAGCTGGGATTTTATATGGTTTTAGAGTTTAGAGGTTATCTGGGCAGTTTTTGAAACTTATTGGTATTAAATAAACCTTTATAGATTTGAAAAGTCAGTCAATGATTTCTATTCTTGAATTTAGTCTATTTTTTCTTTTGTACTTTTCAACCACGGGAGGCCTAACCATCTTGCAAATAATAAGAAACAAATCTGTCTTTCTTGGTAGAGTAGGCTGAAAATGTATGGAAATTTTTGTTCTGTTGAAAACTGAGTCGAATTTGCTTAATAAATGACTTGCATCCGTGTAATTCTAAAGGTTGTGGGTAACTTAACACATTGCTGTTTTCAGGTTGTAATTGGTTTAAATAGCTTAAAATACTTTTCATATTGTATCGATGGAAAAATGTTAAGTTAATTTAGAGGCTAAAGGGCTTTGAAACGTAAATTATAATAGTTATGATAAGAATATTCGGGCAAGTTTCTAATTGTTTTTTGCCCCTTGGAAAATGTTTAGAGTGGTATAGCTCATTAGAAACGCATCACAGTAATACTACAAATTAAGGTTTCCTTAAAGTATTTGAAAATTGGAATTGTAAGTGATCCCAGATTTTTGTTGACAAGCATTTACCGATGCATTGTTGACTCATTTAAATAATGCAGTCCTAAGTTGATTAAAGGCATTTGACAAAATTTTTAAAAAATCAATTTTTCATAACAAATGTCAATGAGGTTTAGATTTCAAAGGAAATACAGGTCTGCACTGGCAAGGTCCCATTCCCATAATTGAAATCCATCTAGTACCTAGATTCATCACTCATCACACATCGGGGAATAAGTCGTTCTTGTGTTTATTCATGCATATCGTATTTTTAGTAAAGTTTGAAAAATAACTATACGGCTCGAGAAGTTATACTTTTATATGAACACATTTCTGAAAACTAACTTTTGTAATACAAAACTTTATAAGATTTATAAGATTTTCCACCACCTAAAAACTTGATAGAATCTATCTTTCCCATGTAATAGGGCTGAAAAAGCTTTTGAAGCAAAAATATAATTACTAATTTACACACCTATATATATACATACTATAACCATAGTAAAAGAACAACAATTTCCTAAAAACAAAACTTGTATGCCTCACTGCGTATCATAAATTGGGAGCACGATGCTCACTTCCTAAAAAACCAATTAACATCAATTAGGGTCTTGACAGTTTATCCAGTGAGCTGAGTGTCCTGAGATGAATTGACTTTTCCATAAAAGGTACAACTTTACTTCGACTCCAACTCCAAGAACAGTTATATTAATAAGAAGTGGCATTCAACTACACAAATAGGTTGAGACAATTGATGAAAACTCCTTAAAGTTATGTGGGGACACAATCATCACCACCTCCTCATATACAAATATAGGAAGACCACATGGATGAGTTCGGTCTCCTCTTAAGTGTCATTTATGAAAGAGTTACCGCACGAAGACAACTCGACAGGTAGCCTCCCAGCCAACATGCAGTTCTAAAATCGTAATTCGATTTCACTACGACAATTAAGATTCTTTTGCGAAATCGAAAGTTTCTCGAAATCGCCTGGATTTCACGGATATAAATATTTTGATTCGTTACGAAACTTCTACGAGATAGTTGATCGAAACGAGTAAACGAATCGTGTTGATAACGCAAATATTAAAAGTACCGATATTGTAACGAGTTAGGTACGACGAGTCGGTTTAACTAAAATACATTAAATAATGAAAGTGAATCTCAACTTATTCGTACCGAAATCTTGGGGATGAAAAAGCTTAAGCGATATCCGTAAGATTTCTACCCGAAGCCGTTACGAAATGCCTAATAAATGCTGAGCGGCATTTTACATTCTTTGCTCAAGAAAGATGAGAGTTCAGTCTCCCTCCTTTACTCGACATGCCAGGTCGTCCTCTCAGCTGTCTTTCGTCTCGTCAAAAAAGAAGGCTAGTTAACTCTAATTTAAAGTCGTTTAGGTTAAAATTAAAACCAACTAGTGATTTTTTGACAAGTGGTACCTCCAGTGTTAAAGAATCGGCAATAGCCAACAGTCAACATCAATTATCAGTGCTTCAATCCAAAAGTCACGAAGAAGCAACTTCACCTACAAAGTGCATTCTGCCTACAACATCCTCAACTAGTATAAGTACTTGTGAACTTGAATCGAATACTAATGACAGCGTTGACGTAAGTTTTGAACAAATTACGGATAATGCTAAT
>JAQGAA010000471.1:0-22341 GCA_034696425.1 Isotoma viridis
ACTTATATTTCTCAATCGATATTTTATTTCTCTTATCGGTAAAGGCATGTGTTCCGTGCTAAAACTCGAGATAATGTCTTGCTATTGAACTATCCTACGTTTGTTGAGTTGGTTGTCATATTTTAGGCACTTTTAATGAAAGGCACACAAAATACAATACTTTTCTTTTGAACTGAGTGGAGTGCGACACTTTCACTTGACTAATACCATCCAAATACGTAACAATTCTTGTATTTTTCTGCCCTATTTCGTCGCTCATTTTTCGAGTGTTTGCGTTTGGTGAATTATTTGTTCTTCTTAAGCTTTTTTATCTTTTGTGGGCTCATTTCCACATTTTAGACCACAAGAACATCTTTATTTTACTTATGGTTGGCACAAGGTGTTAACCTTTGTAATACCAATATCGTTGAAAGCCAAACTATTCCTTCTTTAAAATCGTGGTCTTTGAAAGGTTGTAATACCATTATTTGTTTTCGGGCATTAGAAGATTCTAATATAAATTTCGTTTATTCAGCTTCTTGCGATATCTTATCTGTCAATTCTCTTTCATTTTTGTACAGGTGCTCATCTTTGCTTGTGAGATCTCCTCGATCCGGTGACATAATGGATGACAGAACTTCCCATGAAACTGAGCATGAGACAGGTAAACAAAATCAGCCAAGTATTCGAAATCTATACATTTATCTATACTATTAATGAATTAATGCTTATGTTTTAAAGTTTGAATGAAACTAAAATTATATTTCGCACTTTGCAGAGTGGTTGGCTTCTGACGTTGAAGAGAATAATCGTACTCGAAGCAACTCAGAAAAATCGGACAGTGACACATCGCACATTGAAGAAGTTGTTGAACATGATTCTGATGATGATTATGAAATGTATGAAGATCAGGAATTAGGCTCACCCCCGCAAAATCTACCAAGGCGGATTCAAGAGGATATTGATGATCCTATCACCTCTCAAGGCCTTCGAAAACGAAGGAAGCGTTCTGAAATGTCCCACTTCCTTAGAGCGGAAGAGACAACACCTGCAGAGACTTGTTATTCACACCACGTTGAAGAAGAATTTGCTCATGTAAGCCTTCATAGTTTTAGTTTTAAGAATATTCTAATTTACTAATTACTAACGAAATGTTCATTTGTATCTATAGACTAAAGGCGAACACTCAGAAGTTTTGGGAGATGAAAATAAGTCTTTACTGTGGTTCCTGATGAAGCAAGTGCGACCTGGGATGGACCTATCACGTGTTGTGCTGCCTACTTTTATTTTAGAGCCGCGATCATTCCTAGATAAGCTAACAGATTACTATTACCATGCTGATCTTCTTTCGCAGTAAGTTTCATTACCTGCTTTATTTTTAACTAGGTTACGATATTACCAAACTAATTGTAAGAAATAAATAAAGAATAAACGAAAAACTGAAGGTCTTAATTTTTTTAATTACAGGGCAGTATTAGAGGAAGATGCCTTTAATAGAATGAAATCTATCATTCGATGGTACTTGTCTGGTTTCTATAAAAAGCCAAAGGGGTTAAAGAAACCCTATAATCCTATCTTAGGAGAAACCTTCAGATGCTATTGGGAACATCCAACAGGCTCAAGAACTTTCTATATTGCTGAGCAGGTATCTCATCATCCTCCAGTTTCGGCATTTTATGTCAGCAACAAAAAAGATGGATTTGTCATTTCGTCGGCCATACTTGCAAAGTCAAAGTTTTACGGTAAAGTCAACATTTGTAAGAGTTTTTTTAAATGCTTAGACGTGTTTTGTCATATTATAAAATCGGGTTCCAGGTAACTCTACTTCGGCCATTTTAGAAGGCCAAGCCACATTAACACTCTTGCCGCGAGGAGAGGCATACGTAATGACTATGCCATATGCTCATTGCAAAGGAATCTTGGTAGGAAACCTGTCTATGGAACTTGGAGGCACTGTCTCAATAATTTGTGAAAAAACGGGATATTTTTGCGAGCTGGAATTCAAGCTCAAGGTATTTTATTCTAACAAGTTTTTTATTGACCACACGTCTGCAACATAATTAAGTAATCGTGTAATAAATTGGCGATTCTTTTTTTAGGGATTTTTAGGTCGCTCCGATATAACTAATGCTATTGGCGGAAAAATTAAGCTGGGCAGTCAAACTGTTGCTTCTGTTGAAGGGCATTGGGATAACAAAATTGTTTTAAAGGAAAAACAGACTGGGGTAATTTTTGGGATACATTAAAGCAATACAACATAGCAATAAATTATTGTGCTCCCTCACTAACTTTTATATCTTGTTATTCTTGTACAGATCGAAGAAGTACTCTGGGAAGTAAATGATAGAATAAGGTCCAAGCGTCTCAAACGCTACACAGTTCCTATTGACAAACAAGAGCCTAATGAGTCTGAGAGAAAATGGATAAGAGTAACTGAAGCTATCCTGGCGGATAATCAGGAAGCAGCAACTACAGAAAAAACTAAGTTAGAAGAGGAACAGCGTAGAGCTGTGGCTGAACGTTTGGAAACTAACAGCGCATGGGTCCCGAAACACTTCGCTTATGTATGTGTCTCATATTGTATTCTGAGTAATTTTTTGTGCATTATACATTACAAGAATTAATACAAGGTGTTATGTGCGTAGGATGGGACCACATGGCGTTACAGAAGTGAAGATCTGCGCCCTTGGGATACCGGAAACGACTTAATGGAGTTTGAGAGGGACTATGCTGTGCAAGTTCACCAGCGACACAAAACGCCAATAATGCGGACCTCGTCCCTTATGTCGGTCGAGAGCAAAGTAAAGATATTAGTAGAAAATTTAGCGAATTGTGCAGGTGAAGGTTCAGATAGTCTGTTAGGACCAATATTGAATCTGAATGAGTTGAATGGCTCACCTTCCCAGGACTCTGATACTTCCAGCGTACGTTTTATTTGCGTTTTTTTTTTTTGCTGATCTTATGCATGGGCTGCCACTATTATTCTGAAACAATTGGTTTATTTTTTTTATCTTATTGGAGTTCAATAAATATTATTTCCAACTTTACATTTACCATTCATATCTTATATGCTTTGGCTTATGCTTTTTTTTAACTGTTGAAAAACTGTCTCTCTGTGTTCGCTTTTTTAATGAAAAGTATAAAAAGCAGAGTCTATAATAGCCTGTGGCATGAAACCGTTGGGAATAAATAATTTGCAATTATTTATCAAATCCAAGTTGATAATAAACATATTATTATACTATATAATTGACAACACCATTAAAATATTTAACCAACTTAAAAATCATTACTTTCGTTACTTATTTTAGTGTGATTTACGAAGAGACATTCCAGCAGATCAGGTTGTTCCGGCTTTTCAACAACGGTAAGATTCGCTGTGGATAAATAACCTATTTGAATACTATACTTAACGCTATGTTTTTTTAACTTTACCTTCATTTTACCAAAAACAGTGAAAGTAACCGGCAGTTGATCGATCTTCTTCGTCAGCTTCTTGCAAGACAGATTCACCAATCGGAACAAATTGAAGAGCTCAGGAACACAGTGGCAAGTATTCAAGAAAAATTGAGACCAAAACCATCCAAGGATCCGTTTCCACTAACAAACACACTTTTGGCCGTGATCTTTGGAGTAGCTATGCAAGTATTGATGATTATTTACTGGTTTGGAGATGGAAAACTCATGCCTGACATCAGTAGAAAGAAGTTCTAATTAGAAAATAATTCTCTTTCACAAAAATCACACACTTACCTCAAACATAGATCTGATGAAATATTCCCATTAAAATTCGAAGGCACGAGTTATTCAGTCACTCAACAAAATATAATCTTATGTTAGGTTATTTTATTAATGCACACTTTCCAAATGTAATTGCCAAATTTTTATCCATGACTTAAATTTTCAAACGAAGCTTATAAATTAACTGTGAACTTTTTCCTTCGACTAAAAAGATGTAAGAAGTAACAAGCGTTGCAACAATTATGTCACGATGATGACAATGTACGTTAGTTAAACTCAATATGTATAAGCTGATCTGAAAGAAGAATATTCCTATACAAACAAACTTGCCACTGTCCAAATCTCATGTAGTATCTAACTAAGAGCGTTTAGAAATGGAAACCACTTTCCGATTTCCGACCGTTCTGATCTAATCTCGTCTCTATCACAAACAGGGAAATCTGTTTTTCTGCATACCTTACCTTAGACAGTAATTAAAACTGACTGCAATAACTTATCTTAAACGTTCTAATTCTAACTAGCCCCACTTTCCACATTTAATTTTGGAAGGAACTTAAAATCCAGGTTGTACCTCTACACCTCTAGAAAATAGCTGAAAATCATTGCGTCCTTTCAATAGAGTAGAATGATTTTGTTTGAACGAAAACAAATAATGCAACGCAAGCCACCAATTTTATCATAGTATTGTGCTATTTAATGTGCTTGAATGTACAACAAATTTTATTTTTGTCTTTACATCTCTATCTCTCTCTAAGATAAAGTAGACATTCGGTGAGTTCGTTTGAAACTGAAAACTTTTTTTATTATTTCGTTCACGATTCAGTGCACGAACAAACAAACAAGTTTATCTAGGTGTAAATTTATGCTATAAATTACAAATGCTTCATTCCATTTCATACAAAATATTGCTCTCAATCGGTGCTAATTAAAACAATTAATTCTGTAACTTGTGGACTTCAGGGTCGAGTGAGCCAAACGCCCCTTCCCTCATATAAAGTTGTGCTGTCTATAAACTGCAGAAATAGCTCATAATTATTTCAAACTTCATTGATTTAATTTAGAAACTTTTTAAAAATGAGGTGCAAGTTTTCAGTCAATGCAATTAGAAGAGTTGGCCGCAAACGATTGTTTTTAGTGATTTACTAGTCTGTGCTATGCATTTCTGTCTGGCCTTCAAAACACTAATAAATATTCATAAATGAAACTACTCGAAGACATTTTCATCTCTGTATAGTATTTTTGTTAGGAAAATAAATATTGTACAAGGGTTAACAGGCAGGCGGTCTAATACTGACTCTTTTTGTTGACTGTTCACGAAGTACTATTTAATGTTTAAGTATCACGATGAATCTACAAAAATTCAATTCCAAGACTCAGGGGTTTCAAAACCTGTTGGACATTCGCAATTTTTCACTTCTGCCAGTTTTTGTAAATTGTAATTTATGTACCGAATTTGGAACAAAGTTCTGCTTATTTTATACACATCAGTCTCTCTTCTGAACTAACCGACTGATTAATTATCCCTAGGTTTATCTAGTCACGAATTATTTTTATCCACTTGAGTTCTCTTCACATGCGAGAGTTAACATCCTAACAATTGCCGCATAACTTACAATATTCTGAAAGTTTTAAAACAAGCGAAGAAGAACCGTAAACTAAACTTATAAGTGATGTTATTTTCTGAGAGGAAAAGCTGAATGGCAGCCATATATTAAGTTAAATCGTTTAGTGTTTTGATGTTCCTTTTTATGTTATGACAACAATGAATATTATGTTTTGACTTATTCCATTGAAATATGTAATCTAATTTATTATTAATAATACACACTGCGTTGAATTTAATTGTAAAGTTATATATGTGCTAGTTTGATACCTTACATGGGATTTGAGCTGAAGTATGAAAATATCTTTAATTTGAAAGTTTTGTTAACGTTTGATGAATGAAATGTTATCTTATTTATCTAGTGACTCTGCAGGTGGATGTACACTCTTACTTTTTATTTATTACCGTCTAAACTTCACATTTTGCCATGAAAATTGCTTTTTAACTTCTTAAACGTATAATAAAGGCATGAACTACTGAAAATTTCTTTTGGTGTATTTAAAAAAAATCTTTAATCATAATCATAAACCTTGACAGTTATTATTCAGTCAGATGCTCACTTGGTTTTTACTGCAAATACTCAGGAAACTCAGGAATAGTTTATATAGAAAGTACGATTATAATGCATTCAAATTTTGAAATTAAAGAATCAAATATGAAATCAATAAAAATAGTCGTGTTTATTGAGCTTGGTCTTGGAAATATCAAATTTGGATAGAAAACGAAAGAAATTCTAATTGCATATTTTTATGATGATTTTCGATAGATATTTACATCAATACATACAGGAAGGGAACTGGAATTTTTTCTATTTTATACAGATTGAGTTCTTTCATTATATTATGCAGTTTGTTTCCGGTATCAATGTTACAAACTAAGAATGAATTTGATTGAAACAATGAGAAATAGCTCATTTCTAAAAAAAACAACCATTCGAATATAATTTTGATTTTAAGGAAGAGTAAGTTCTCATATTGCTGCTGGAAGTAATGGCATGCACATGTTGTAGAAATCCTTTTTGCTCCAAAAGCTGTTATCTTTCCATCCAACCCATCCTTTGTTCAAAATCGTCTTAAGATCATCTTTCCCAGTGTAATGCGGGTCCAAAACTAAATAGTTCACATTTGAGTCCGAATCAGCGTCTCTACTAGTTCCTATTATAGTGTGAGCCAACACGCCGCCTCCAATCATCACTGGTGTTCCATGGAGCTTGAAGTGGGATTGCAGCTCAGAGACCCTAGTAAATGTGAGATTATATATAGTTTGAAGTACATTTTACAAATTCCAAGGTGAGAAATATAATTATTATTCAAAGGGGAGCAATAATATACCTGGACGCCATTTCACCGCCAGAAGAAAGGGATAAAATTCGACAGCTAATGCCCAGTAGAGCCTCCAGCACGAAAGCAACTTCTGTGGAACCTATCCATTGCTTTGATCCAACGAATGAAGCTGGCTTATCACCCAAACTTACCTAGGTTTAAATATAGATAATAATTATTTTTGTAGCTCAATAAAGAACAGAATATATCACATTAAATCTTAGTTAACATAAGGTTAAAATTAAAACGTACAAGGCACTCCTGAATTTCCCTATGGGTTGGCACTTTCGAACAAGTGAATCCTTGCAGACGAAACCAACTAACAATCGTCTGAAGTGATCGATATGCGCAACTGTATGGTGAAATATAAATGTTGATTGAAACATAAGTTTAGATCGTAAAGGATTGAAAACATAAAAAAATAGCTGTTGCTAACCCCCATCCATCATCATTGAATTCCTCTTGCATATAATGCCTGTACTCGTAATGTCCTTTCACAGATTCCGTTTCCTCAAATTTTCCAGTCAGTGATGTATGAGGTGATACTAAACCGATGAAAGATTGGAACAAAGACGCTGACCGTCTGAAATATGGACGAGTTTCTCGAATGAAAAACAATCTATGAAGTTCATGTCGGATATCCTCTGAAATTATAAAAACCTTTTCTTAAAGAGTTTCCTTAAGAGAATACTCACATAGCAATTATGCTCTAGAGTAGAAATATTACTTTGCTTTTCTTCTGATGTATTTTGAGGATAGACAACCGAAATAAAATGTTCAGCAAAACCGGGCCAAAAATGAAAAACTTCTGGTTTCTCAGCTGATATAGAATTCACAAGTTGCTCTGTGATATTGTTTTGTATTCCAGACTCAATTTGATTACACACGGCCTCATTAAAATTTCGATACAAATCTGCAACTCTCATATTATTTGGAACTACAACGAGCACGTCAAGATTCATGTAGTGTTCAAAATATTTACAGCATGCACCTAAAATGTATGTAACATAAAATGAGCAAAACACAAAAGGAAATACCAACATGAACGTTTACATAATACACACACATACGTAACATATTTTGATTTAGAAATGAACTTACTCTTATCAGCTACTACAACGGCAGAATGATTAAGTTTCACGGAGCTAGGCTTAGTATGATCAAATAGTATCTGAGTTGTGATAATGTTTATACCAGGACTAAAATATGTCATTGCTTTTTCCTTAACGTCTTCTGGGTTTGCTGATTTAACAGCTTTGGTAAGGTCAACAACTTTTGTATTCGATTTTAGAGCAGAAATTTCAGAAAGAAGATGGCCATCGGGCGGAAGAATGGTGACGGATGATGTTGTTCCCACAACGTAAGCTGCCTTATTATTCACTCTTGCCTAAAAAAAATTTAACACAGTTTATAAATTTTGCTATAATCTAAATACATCAAAATACAAAGAGGGTAAAAGAGACCCAAAGACTAATCTCCGAAAAAGTACCTTCGCTAGTGCGAAACAGTCATTCAAGTCTTCTGATTCCAACATAGTCGTGAGAAGAAGCGATCCTTTCAATCGGAATGTACATGCTCTTTCCTTCCAGAAAGATATCTCCGAGATTACGTTCGTTTCAACAACTTTCAAAAAGTCAAGTCCTGTTGAGCAGATGATGTTATCCTGGTCCACTTTTAGTAGAACTGGGTGATCCAAATGATCCAAAGCCTGCACACAACCATTATCATTTATCTATATCTACTTTTTTGATATAATTCAGACACTCTACTCTCTACTACCCCAAATCCACCAATTTCATTATAACTTTTCACTTACGGCATAAACATCTTGTTCTTCATCCTCTTCGAATTCAACAAGTCCAATTAAATTCAAACCGTAGGGTATACTTCGAGTAGCATTTTTAAGAGCTTCATTGTCTGAATAGCTTATAATAGTGATAGCAACAGGGTTGTCACACCATCCATAATTCCCATACCCAAACCCAAATCCATACACCAACGCTCGAGTTATTCCTTTGCCACCCGAGTTAATTAACTTCTGCGTAACCCAACAAACGAAAGAAAATGTTAGTATACAAACAATAAATAGGCTTTCACACAATACAAAATTAATTAAAAAAATTCTTAATCTGATTACCTCATACAACGGCCTCAATATATCAACTCTTCTGACCTCGGTCATAGTAACTCCATTTTTTGGATTTCTACCAGCAGCTGTTTCTGCCGAAAAATCCGCCATCTCAAATCTCCCTTTCTTTTCGTTTTTACTTTACTCCAATTGTTGTTGCCCTTATTCAGCTCAGTAGATGAATTTAGAATATCTGAAATCTAATAAAAACAAACTAAAATCAGAGTCCACTTTTTAATAATCCCATTCCACATTCTTTCTAAACTGTGTACTGTTGATTCAACTTGGTTTACTAAATGTGAACTAACTGGTAAAGGGCAGGCAGATCATGATCCACTTCGACTATCATAATAAATATTGACCATTATTGAGTTGTATTATGCTTGTGTATTGATCTAACCTTTGACCTTCAATTCCACCATAATCAACAAAACATGCAACATGCTAAAGCAATAATACTGAATTCTTAATGTGTAATGATTCAAAAAGTACCAAAACACATTGTGTATTGGTATTGCAAGTTGCAGTCAGTTTAAAACAATAAAGATTAGGATTTACAACAATTGCAAATTAAAGACACTTACCACTTTAACTCTATCCTCCAGAACAATAATATAAAAAATGACAATTGACAGAAAACTTCGGACTGACAGAAGGAGACTCAGCTGAAAATTTTGACTTTGACACGAAAACTACTATCGGGTTTTATACGTGGTACGTGCAAAACAAGCCTCAGAGCAGATTGTGTATAATATTATTGTGTGTTCGGTCTATCTATACACACTCTATGCTAACAGTGTAATGACAGGTCTTTAGGGTTTTTTTTATTATGAGTAGAGTGGAAAGACTGCCTCGGCCTCGGCTTGTCTTTAGTCAGTGTGTGCTGACAGTGCTGAGTGGATTCGGAAAGTAAGACCAATTTTGATACTTTGAAGGCTAAGCGGGAATAGTGATGTAAAGCCAAGAGGGTGCATGGTTTTTATGGTTAACTGAAAATGAGTCAAGAAAGGTGAAACTATGAAAGTTAATAAGTGGTGGTGGCAGTAGAAAAGTATGATGCATATTGTATGTATGAAAAAAGTTTAAGAAACCATTGGGATGAGGCCCGTAAGGACAAGGAATACCGAACCCACTGGAGACTGGACCCACACACTTAGTCAGTTGACTGACCAATTTACTGTAGTGACCTGATGCGTGCCTCTCTTAAGTTTAGCCTGATAGAGACATTCTAACGTTTTGAAACTTAATTATTTTAATTATTACGAAAAAATTAGTTTAAATGTTAATAATTAACGATCGGAATAAGAATGTTTGTTGTATAATTAGTCTGCTTTAAAGTAATCTAAACTTTGATTATATACTATATTATTGCGTTTAGCAGTGCTAAATTGTTTGTTCATTGAATGCACGAGACTAAACTAAAGAATTGAAATAGCTAAATGTTTATGAAAACAAAGGCTACACTTATGACCATGTTTTCTTTAGATGATGAACTAATGAGTAATATATAAACTTAATTAGTTATTTTTTTAAACCTAATAAATAAGGAATAATTTGCGTACCACACAATTTACTATTTATACTATTTAATTCAAAAAATCATTTAATTCAAAGATTCAAAATTATACTGAATTAATATCTATCTCTCTATCTCAAGTTAAAACAGGATTTAGGAGATAGAACTTCCATTTTCAAGTTTCTAATTTTTGCTAGGTTTTTTAAAGCTATCAGCTATCATTCATTAAAATCGAAGCACAAATAATTGAGATATTCAAAGAAAGCTTTAACATGTAAATCTCCTATCTCCAGGTTTTTTTAGGATACCCTGTATAAGATTATAGATACCACTTAAGTATGCTAATCTACTGGGGCGTGGACTATCAAAAGGGACCTTTGTTCCATGTAGGTGACAATGAACATATTTGATGCATCTATTTAAACAAGTTCTAAATTATTATTATAAAAACTTTGTCTTTATAAATCCTATTGCACATCTACACATGCATTGATGCACGATGATTACCACACATCTAAATTAAAAAAGACAAGCCGAAACATATAAATTTATTAGACGAATACCAACGTTAGCAAAGACCTACGATACGTATTATTAACTAAAGATAAATGCATACAAAAGAATAAATAATCTGATGAAGGATCCCGAATTCCCAATTATACCCCGAAATGTAATATTTTTAGGTCACTACCAACTGCCAAATGAATGAGTAAACCCCACAAATGCAAAATAATACCTATTATTGTCTCCATACAAAATAAATAGCCCATAAATACCAATCATATTTAACTTGACAAGGTAACATTATTTACTTTTACGCATTTAATGAGTTATTGTAATGCAATGTGTGTGTGAATCACGAAAAAAGTGCAACTATAATAAATTCGCGAAGAACATCTCCATATTCAGTATAAAATACATGCATATGTAGTTAAGTAGTCAGCCGACTTTACTTTTAGTTCTAAAAAATAGTAATAATATAATACAAGCATTTTTTACACATATCTGAAAGAATCTTCAAAAACTAGTAACAAGGGGCAGCTACCATCATTCATAATATTTAGTTTGCACTGATCAAGGATTTCCGTATAATATCTTCTTGTGCAAGCTTTGCCTATTATTCTTTAAACAAATCTTATAACAGAATCTCATACTTTTTTTTATACAATGTTGCTTATGAAATGATTTTTTTGAAGTTGATTACTGACTAATCATAGAGGTTAATCTGTAATAAAAATCATTTCAAAAGATCCATTGAAATCGCCTATTATGATAAGTATCATCAAATAATATCCTCATGAAATATACTTCATTGTCACAAGGTAATAATATCATGTGCATAATTATATTAAAATATCCCTTTTACACACGCTGTAATATGCAATACAACACCACCCTCAATTTTCTAATGAATTGTCGGGAAAAGGAAAGTAGCACAATTCTTCATCAGTAGTAACTAGTAATATTGTAGTACACACATCATATACTAATTTATCATCCAAAACCTATCGAGTCTCTTCTATTTAATATTTTAAGCCAAGGAAGCAAAGACACTTTATTAAAAAGTTTATCTTTCACAATACAATAGAAATTTTTAAATATTTTCATTTGTTAATGATTTTTCAGTTTTTTATTTAAAAAAAACAACCACTCAAGTATTCATTGCAGCTTATTTGGGTATAAATTGTATAAAAAATTTAGTATGTATATACTACTAGGTATATAGTTTCTTATTACTTCGGCTAATTAATTACCATTATATAGAGGAACTATTATATTCTATCTGAGTTACTTACACATTCATTGTTTGTGATAATTAATCATCTTAGGGTTCTCAAATTATTAAATCTCATTTCATACTTTTAATAGTTTCCCATTTCTATAATCGACAGATAAATACCTATATATACCTCATTACATTTTACAATGCAACAATTAAAAAATTAAAAAATTCCTTTTACCTACAGCAAACAACTAGTGTTATTTTATTCCTTGAGCTGACCAGAAATTATTATTACAATATGTATGTTATTATTATTATTATTACAATAAAATAAATATCCCTTATAAAAATTCCAGGTCAAATGAAATGAAAGAACAGAGACTTGTTGAAAATTAGATTATAAATTACCCAATCGTAATTTCAGACTTCAATTTCATCTTCGATTATTTGCTTTAGCAATTTGGCAATGATAAATTTAAGTACATGATGCCATGCCTTGCTTACTTATTTTTTCAACAGCTTATTTCTCCCATATTATAACTTTACTATCGTGTGTTTTTGTTAATTTGCAAATTCTTCATCTCAAACTGCGTCCTACCCTAAAAGTTGTTAAGAAGTTCATTGGTATATTTGTACAAGGGGCAATTATCCCTGTAATTGCGATGTTCAAGCGAAGAATCTCAAATTCACTTAAAAAATGCTTCGTCAAGAGATTCAATACATAGTAAATCCCATCTTGAATCAAACCTTGCAAAATTAATCGTCTGACCTGTCTACATGAATGAGCCCTGCCTTTCTTACCTCATTTTTTTATTTATTCACTTATTACTATTATTCCCCTATATTTATTATCATTCATTTATAATATACTTATGAACTTCTTATCAACCTATTGAAATTAAAATTGCATATAATATTACATATGAGACAATAATACGCGAATTGAGTGAATAATGATCGACAAGAGCTTCTGTCGAAATCCTACAAGATGAGACTAATGGAAGTGACAGACAAATATATATTTATTTATTGCACCCTTCATTTTTTTCTGTTTACAATTACACCTTAAAGGTAAAAGTTAGGAAGATGATTATACAAGGGGACAAAGAATTACACACTAAGCTGGACTTAACAATAATACCTAAGAGAGATAACTTCAAATAGTCATGTGAGTGTTGATAAATCAGTAGTAGTAGTAGTAGTAGTGGAGGTATAAGTGTTTAGATCATTCATATGTAATTTTAAATTTCAACTAAACACGTACCCTTGCGTTACCTTGATGTACATTTGTCATTCTTTTTACATTTGTCACGAAGACCTGGGAACTTATCATTTGCTAGTTATTAGCTCAACAACAAAACACTTATTTACTTTCAGCTCTTCTTCTTCTTCTTAAGCCTTATAATAGTTAAGTAAGTATTGAAATGAAAAATGCTGTGTGGACTAACTGCCTAAGCTGAGGTTTTCTCATCTCAGCGAATTCTCATCAACAACAATAATAAAACTAGCTAGGGACCAGATAGACTGATGAGGTATTAACGATTTCATTCAAATAGATCATTACAATGAGAAATTCAATGGGTCATTTGTTCACTCTCCTCGATTGGCCCTTCACGACAACGCTCAAAAAATCTTCTCTTCTTTGTATCAACACTAAGCTTTTACTAGGTTTAAAAGAGATAATTTTGTAATTGTACCTTAATGTTGATCATTTTTTAAAGACATCATCATCATCACCCAATGCTCTTTGCTAATTTACAGGGTTACTTTCAACTTCAATTCCTCTTAGAGATCTATGCAATTTTACAAGTCTTTTATTTGGGTACTTTATGAACATACTTAAATACAAGTGAAGAGGGACTTACTCAGAAATAAGCATTTTTAGATCTATTTTTCTATTAGTATTGATCTATACAATCTAATGTTAAAAATATTACAAAGATATTTTGATTACATTCTTGAATTTAATAGCTTGTAATGATTGCGTGCAGGAATTTCACGTGTTGTCAAGTACTTTTTGGTTTTGATGACAATAATTTTAGACTTAAGTAAATAGGACAAAATAAAATCTACTCAAGATCAAAGAGCACAAGCTAATGATGAAAAAATATGTGTAAGAGTTGGTTTTAAAATTTGAAACAATTCCTTGACTTGAAGTTTTTGTGCCATTTTGAATCAAGACTATTATTGATTTCCCAACAAGATGCCATAAGAGAGTGATGCGTCAAAATATTAATCAAGCTTCTTAAGTAATAAAAAATACTTTTTAAAATGTAGATAAAAGGAAGAGGATGATTCATAACTCATAAGCACACACAAATAATATCCGTCTGCCTAAATGGTCATTATTCTTGAGACAGAATTAGGATAGTTTGATTATTATACTTGTATTCATGCATGGCGTTATGATGCCACAACTACCTACAGAGTGATATTCAATTCGTACTCTAAATTAGGAAAGTAGTGTGATTGTGATGTGATTATGATTTGAATTGATGGAATAGAACAGAGGCCTCTTCTTTTGAAAAAATTTCTGTAAGACACATGAGTTGCTATTAAGAGTCATTAGGACGGATGTAATGAAAATAAATATGAATATGAAAAAATATGCATAATTCAACAATGCAATATGACTGACATTTCAGGTATGGAGGTATACGGGTACTTACTTTTTTTAAATTGTTTTATGTTCATATAAAATAATGTTCATATAGTTAGACTTATTAAACTTATTTATATAAAATTGTAATATAAAGAAGAGGTTGATTCTTCGTGATAATTGCGGTGGTGCTTGAAATTCGATACCTATTGTGGTGAGCGGTTTGTCTTTCAGAAAATGGTTTATTGAAGTCAAGCCAAGCAAATTCAAGCTAATCTCGGACATAATATTTTATATTTATGAGGATGGTGAGCAGTTTGTAGCATTTCTATTACTGATTAGACCCTTCGTTCTGGTTCTTGTAAAGATGGGATTTTGGGTGCTAGCATAGTCGTCATCCCTTATATTGACTCTGCATGGTAACATGGTAACCCAAAGTAGCGTCCGCCAAGCCTTTCATATGAGTTTGTTGATGGGGGTAGCGTTTAATATCTTTTTAGCATGTAAGTACACTATCTTGGTATTTCATTCAATTCAAAATAACTGCACCAATGCATAAATGTGGTGTTAGGTTGTGGTAGATGTGTACTTCGAAGATGACATAACCTTGTTTCCACTCAGACTTACCATCTTTACCAATAAGTATTCTCAATTCTCATACATTTAGTTAATAACCAACTTCACTCTCTATAAAATATTGCAGTCGCTTTTGCTTGGGGACTCCAGAGGAAGAACAAAGGCTTGGTATTTAAAGGGTGAAGTTGTCCATCATATTCAGCAGTGTCCTACTGACAACCAGCGGTGAAGCACATAGACGAAGCTGACTTAACTTAAGAGATTCATTCCCATAAGCGATACTTGCAATTTTGTTTGATCCCTTCTAACTCTCAATCAAGTATCTACATTCAAATAGTAGTGCAACTAATCCAGTTGTTTTTTCTTTTAGATAAAAAACAACTTGTGAGGTTCTTCAGTGATCATTTTTAATTTTTCGTTTTGATTCTTCAAAAAATAAAACTTCTTCAAAATGCACAAGGAAATTTTGGGACTCGTCCTTATCCTCTTTGTTGGACTCTGTGCTTGTGCACCTCAAGGGGATGCTGAAAAAGCAAAAGATGAGCCAGCACCAGTAAGTTTCAACTTTATTTTCTCCCAAGACCTTTCACCTATATAGTATCTCAATCTTATCTAATTTCTTTGCTCAAAAAATTAGTTCATTTCTTAAAAAAACGTACATTTTAAAAAAATCATAAAAGTAAATTTAAGGGTTAAATTCATCATGCGTAACGAAACATCCTATAGGTGCGGCACACAAAATTATACATGTGCGACTGCAATTCAAATCACAGTAGTATCAATTTCATGAAAAGTAAACAACTTAAACAAATTATGCATCCTAATGAAAGCAAAAGTATAAAAAGTCAGTAGTTAATCAAAGATGAGACATGAATATGTAATAGCTGCATTTCAATTGTCTTTTGATAAAAAAAAGTACATACACTAACGTAGTAGTAATAGTTAGTACCACACACATGAAAAAAAACCAGGAGGTCAAGCAATTCTAAGCATTTATGTAGTATTACAAAACAAGCCACTTGTGTACCAATTTCGTAGACCATTATCATTACCATCTTCATCTCATCATCTCGCATCATGAAAACACACAAAAATTAAACGGCACTTGTAATTTTAAAACCATAGTTAAATTGCAAATGGTTAAAATACCGAAAGAGAAGTATTATTATTTATTACCTGTGACTGCAAGAGAATGATTGATATGATATTACACAATGTCCTATCTATTATAGTAGTAGCCATAGTTAGCCAGTCATAATAATCATTGAGTCGTCTTTCAAGCTTTATCATTCATTCATTACTTCTTTATTCTTGCTCATTCAACTCTTCAGCTCATCTTACTTTATAGTAATAGTTGGTAGTAAAAAAACTAAAAGTAGGTAGTAAATACAACACTACTGACACACACACACGGTATCTATTTAGAGACAATATATAGGGATCATATACCACCAAGGTAAAGGTATAGATAATCGTGCTTTTAAAAAAAGTCTCAATAAGTCAAACATAATGATAAAGATTAGTGAGATGATGATGATAGGGATAGTGATGAGCAGAGATAATCTGTCTTTAGGAATAGATGCGATTCTATTACATAGTTAACAGTAAGCATGAATAATGACACTTGCAATAAAATAAAATAAAATAACTAGCAAATAACAATAATAACACTAAATTTAGAATAAAAAAAGGAAGATTATTCAAGGGATGAATGAGTATAAGATGCTTTTTATGGTGTTGCATTTCAAATCTTTAACATAAACATGGTCACGTAGATCATATAATCCATTCAGACTTCACTCATTCATCTTTAGTAGTGGTACCTCAAAGTAGGACCTAATGATAAGTCCCAATGAGGTATATTTACAAATCAATTTAGAATCATCTTTCCATATTAAATAAAAATTAAATGATATTCTGGGATCAGTGAAAGTGATAAAGCGTAATGACACTTTTCTAGTCGATTATTTCTATATCCACACTAGTTTTACACTATACTGTCTCAAAGATTATTATACACACCTCAATTTTGTCAGTTTGGATGAGCAATTCAAATAACTAAGCTAGATTAGCCTTCTCAGAATTACTAAAGCAAAATCCCTTTAAGGGTACTAATACTACACTTGAAACTTCATTATTATCATAAGTTTCATCAAACTACCTTATAGATAAATTCCTTAATTTTAATAATCACAGTCATCAGGCAAAGGATGATGAACCTAAAAAAGAGATTTATTATAATTTTTATTTTATTTCTCCTATGAATTGAAATCTTAATTGGTGCGTTGATTCATGTTTGAGTGAACTACAAAAACCAAAGAAAAAAGACAAAAGATGTGTGTTAAATCAAAATCATGGGGAAAGGGTTTCAAAACAAAAAGTAAAACAGGAAAAGGTTTAAAGAACTACTTATCAAAAATCTGGTTGTATTATGTAGACAAATGCATATTCAGCTTTTTGACAAGATGCACAATAGAATGTGAGTTTAAAATTGATCAGGAAAATTATAATAGAGAAGTTAATTATTAATATCCTGCTTAATATAAATACACATATATCATCAGTATAATAAATTACATCTAGGTTAGTCAGTTTTCTTCACGATTTGTCTAATTAGGTACACCAAAGCCTTATTTGGTTATTGTCGTATCTACTTCAATGCATACATCACAAGTTGATGTCTTTAAGGTGTGTATTTA
Organism: Isotoma viridis; assembly: GCA_034696425.1. Taxonomy (NCBI): domain Eukaryota; kingdom Metazoa; phylum Arthropoda; class Collembola; order Entomobryomorpha; family Isotomidae; genus Isotoma; species Isotoma viridis. The sequence continues at coordinate 17,887 of JAQGAA010000471.1, forward strand.
AGTGAGGTAGCGTAATGAAACGCATTCACTTAATTACACAGGGTGCATCTGATTTAAGTAGAGAGAGAGACTTTGGTCTATATTTCCTAAGAATAATAATAATCAGTTTTACGAGATAAGGAAGACTAATTCATATCATAAACATTAAGAGAAAGAATAGAGTGAATGAATGAATTCGGTCTACTTGAATCTCTCTTTCTAAATAACATCACAGTTATCACATCAAATCACACACTATCATTATTGTTATGGATGTTCCATTGTTCATGCAAATAATAATATAATACCAATAGGTAAGTAAATTACACCAACATTGCTGCTGCCACTTCTCTTACTATTGCAATAATAAATATGCGGTACGAAAAAGATGAAAAAAAATCATGAATACACTGCTCATCACATTATACAATGCATAAACCTGTCAAGTTACATATAATGAATGGATGCATGTGAGAGATTATTTAGTGAAGAGGAAAGAATTTAAGAAAAGATGTTAGAAACATGAAAGAAAAAAATATCATCAGTCACTTTTTTTAAAAGGTTTAAAAAACTTTTAAAAGATAAAAAGTGAAAGAGATTTTTGAGTTGTTTTAGTCTTCTCGTCGTGTGGGACATATTTTAATGATATTTTTAAAATAATGGGTTAATTTTTATTGCATTTTTACTTTTGATCATTGTTGTACTTCAAGTGAAACAAAATGACAATGGAATTTGTTTTTTTACTCTAAAATAATATAATGCTTATCTGTATCTAATTTCTATTTTTTTAGTATAATTACAACTGGGGAGTAAATGACAGTGAATCGAAGAATTACTACGGACAAGAACAATCGGCTGATCAAGCTGGAAGAGTTGAAGGAAAATATTATGTTTGGCTTGCTGATGGGCGTCTCATGACCGTGAGCTATTACGTGGATGGTGAGAGTGGATTTGTTCCAAAGATCACCTTCAGTGACCCAGACTTCAGTCCACCAGCGGATGCCCCTGCTCGACCTGCTTAAATATCATTTACATTTATTTACTACTACCAACTTCTACTACTACTGTCAACTGTGTATTTCAAATTTACTTTTACACAGGAATAAAAATAAAAACTAAAATAGAAATTAGAAAAGTATTTTTTAATTTTTTACGAGATCTTCACACCTCTGTCTTATCTTCTGTCTTTTCTCTCTCTCTTTCTTATTGAATTTTTTATCATTGCATTTTTCAAGCATTGTATTTATGTCGGATGAGAAAAACAACATTTTGAATGCAATGGCTTTTTAGAAGAATTTAATATTCATAATTATACACAATAATAATATGCTTCCTTCATGTGTGTTTATTGCACAATATGAATAATGATTAACACTTAGCTTACTACAAAACTTAGAATCATTTTTTTTCGTCATCATTCTCATCATCACTATTATAATTCCATTACCTGGTATTGCATCGAACCCAATCAAATAATGATTCGTTTTAGCAATTAATGATTATAGGGGATAATTAATATAAATAAATACTAATTAGTGACCATGAGATGAGAGGATTGTCATTATTGAGAATTATTATAATCACATTTGATGAAGTGTGTTTGTGTATGTGCAATGTATACATGTGTTTTTAAATTTACTGCATAGTTAAACGGTATTCTGTTATTCGAATCTGTATAGTGTGTAGTTTCTTTATGAGTTTTTATCAGGTAGGTGGTAAATTGGTTAATAAGGGAAGCAAAAATCAATCAATCAATTAGAGAAAGTCATTAATCATTCTTTTCATCTTCAGTTGATTCTTTTTGCATTATCATACCGAAAAGTATACAAAGGTTTTTGAGTTTGAATATAAACAAGTCCCTTCTGTAATCCTAAATTTATAAAGTTGTAATTATTGAAAATTTATAATTACTTTGTGTAGTTAAGTTAGTACACATGGTAGGGAGTGAGAGTGAGTTCTTGTAATTTTGGTAAGTAGTAAGTAAGTAGCTTCTTATTGGCTTCCTCTATTACTTTAAATTAAACTGAAAAGTCATTTGTTATTTGTTAAAGTGTGTAAGACAATCATATAGGAATTTCGTAACATGTACCCAAAGAAATTATTAAGCGAACCTCGTCTTTGCAAATGTGATTTAATTACAGGATGAAATATCATTAATTATATTCTCTAGAGAATTAATCTATAATTTAATATTATATAAGAGATGAAATTTTTGATGTATGATTATTTTGTTCTGTTGATATCTCGTTTCTTAATCTGTAATATTAAATTTGATTTGATGTGAATGCATAATATAATCTTTAAGGATGATTAAGTATTAAGTTTATGTTATAAAATAAATGTTTGATAAAAGATGATAGATGATGTAAATTAAAGATATAACTTTTAGTCTTGAATTAAGTAAAAACTTGCATATTTTTGTACACTAGTTCCCCATCGTCCTTCGAATTACTGTCCACCTGAGCCTCTTTATGCTAATTTTGTAAATCTGGTTCTTCTACGATCTAGATCATTTGAATTTGAATTTGTTTGGAATAAGAGTTTTTTTCAAAATAAATCTTCCTTGTGTATTACCTATTCGCTGAGATCATAAACAATTTCAACTTTTCAAATTTTTTACCCATCCATTACGATATATGCAAATCTATCACCTGGAGACATGCAACTTATTGAGAGCATATGAAATCATCTTCGTTTACATACAAACAGCTTATTTTCCTTGCATCAATTGTACACACACGTAGCAATTGTTTTTATTTTTTCTTGGGAAAGTAAAAAATAAGTGAGTACCTTGATGATTAGGGAAATGTAAGCCAGTGCAATAAAATCAATATAATGTATCATTATATTTATTAGTATAATTACCATGTATGTGTACGACTTTTCTGGAAAATTCCAGAAGCAGATGGTCAATACTATTTGTAAAAAGGGATTTTCGTAGTTTTACTGGAAAATAAATTGTCTTATCTTAATCGATTGTCTAATTTTTCTGCCATATATATATGGGCCGGACCACACCCTTTACACAATGCAGATTTTAACCTTGGTCCGACTCTAGATGAATTCGTTTGCTATTAAGCACAAACCGATAATTTCATAACGTTTTTTTTTTTTTTTTAAAACAGTATCAAAATTAATGCCTTTTTGACCTAGAGAAGAGTGATTAGAGTATTTCTAAAAAAATTAAAGTTAAACGGGATGAAGAAATCAAGTGTTGAATCACAAAGGTGGTAATTTTCATTGTAATCAAATTACACCAGTTTTTACCAACTTTTTGACCCTCGAACCCCTCACATCTCTTTACTTGGTACCAAATTCGTTGAAGGAAGTAATTTATAGTTGAAATAATGCGATTTCATAATAATCTTTATTGGATCAATAAATATCCCTCATTCCCTCAATCCATCATCCAAGCATGAACAATTCTCAGAATAGGTAAACACGGAAGTTAGTAAAGTTACATCATCACTAAAAAGTAAGTTCACTTGGCTTATTGTAGATGCCGAATGATTAATTACACAAAAAATCTATTCAGGAATTTAGGTTTAAATCCGCAAGTGTGGATTAAAAGATTTTTCTGATGATTTGCATCTCTCTTAAGATTTCTTATTACGTTCCCTCTCGTTAACACTTCATACATTGAAGTTTTTTAAATAATCCTAACAAATCAGAATCTTATAATCTTAAACCATGTTACTACTACCAACTTAAACCTGTTAAATAAGGTTGTTCACACCTAATAGTCATGATAATCATAATCATTTATCTTTATTCCTCCAAAAAACTACTAAGAACTTGAAAACAAATTTGCAAAAGTAGGCTTTTAATTTTCCCATGAATTACAAAATTCACGGCATCATGAATAAAACTCGCATAACTCTTTGAAAAATTAATAAATTAAATTTATGAAAATAACTTAACGATTTAACTTCAAACCTTACATTTTTACATATTTGTGGTATCACGATCAATCGTGCATCTTTGCTCTTGTCTCAATAAAAACCTCTACCTACAAGAGATTTTGTTATGTACAAATTAAGATGTAATCTTTCAACAGGTATAATAATATTTTCTCTGATAAAACCATCTAAAATGTACAACAATAATAAGAATAATGTATTATCCTGCATGTTTTTGTCTTTTGATGAGCCAGAGCAAATCAGGCAAAAACAATTTGCTTGAAGGACAACTTATAAAGTTACATAAAAATTGAAGAGGATCACTGTGCCACTCATTGAAGCCACACGCCATTCATTAAGTACAACAATTGCATTTAACTCTTGAGAAGAGACAAGAATGAAGCATTATTTCAATAGTGGCAGTAGTTCCACTCCTTAGGTATATGCCTCTACTAGTAGTAGTGGCATATAATAATAATAAAAGGCTATCAGTAAACCAAACACAAAAAATCTATTCAGGAATTTAGGTTTAAATCCGCAAGTGTGGATTAAAAGATTTTTCTGATGATTTGCATCT
>JAQGAA010000472.1:0-22338 GCA_034696425.1 Isotoma viridis
CAATGAAATAAAACAAAACGTTCTTGCTATCGAAAATCTAAAAACGGTGTACAATATTATTCAAGTGTTTTGATTAGCAAGAGTGCCATTAATTCTTAAAGGCTAGATCTGTCATGCTCTTTTTTTAATTTGAGCCATTTGAGTTGAGTTACCGTAATTTGATTATGTACGAAAAGCACACAAGTTTATCCATTTTCATAGAATTGGTTTCAATCCGATTTATGTCCGACAAAAAAAATATTCACAATCATTCAGCAGTTTCATCCAAACATTTATTTAAGATAAAAATATACGAATCTAACAAAAGCAACCTAACTACAAAAATGAATAGTAATATTGTTCAAACCCACGTTGTAAATTAGCACTACATTTTTGTAGAATTGAAACCCACAATTTGCCATCACTAATGCCTTAGTACAGCAATTATCGACATCCAAACTCTCACGAGCTTCACATCAAAAGTCGTAAACAATCAGAAAGTAATAAAAATGACAGAAAAAACATAACACAATAATGGTCTTTGGTTGGAGACGCGATGCTCATAATATGCTCCAAGCATAAGCATGAATTCCACAGCATAATGTTAGTTATTTTGCAAGTGGTGATTTAGAACGCTGTTAAAAGCAAGCTAAGGGTAATTTTCTTAACATTTCTGTTCAGAAATATTTTGACTCTCTGAGAAACGTGACTATAATCCAGTTCAAGGATTGATCTTTCTGCCCTTACTAAGCAGACGAAAGCGTGACACTTAATCATCAAACTTTGTCTTTCAGGCTGGCTCTAACTTATTTCATAGTTCAACCCCTCAAGTCAATTCTACATTAAACCACGTCATGTTATGGTAGCAGCCAAGTATTTATTTTATTTAAGGAGAGCTGAGAAGGATGAGGTCAGAAGTTCCAAACGAAAGCGAGCATCTTACATTAGTTCCACAGGCATCATCATTTTACGCCAACCTCTCATTAGTTTATTTGTAGGAAATCAAATAATTAAAGATTATTCCAGCTATCTATGAAAGATTTAGAATATGACATCTCTCAACCTCACGTAAGGAAGAAATAAAAACATCATAATAGTCACCTAAAAGACGTGAGATGTGAGATCTCCAAGATCTGATTTCCATCCAATTATGAATACATTTTAATTTGTCATCTTTGTAGCAAACTTTCTTAAACAATGCTTTCGTTGTTTTTATGTATTTCCTTGGTGTAATTTTAATTTTATTAAATTACTATATAGATTTTTTCTATTTTTTTAAAATCGACCTCAATTTTTCGAATTGATAGCATACGATCTACAATATTTGTAGAAAGTGATGGTTTTTACACACGATTCATGTCATCTTTGACGAGAAATCTTAAATTAATGTTATAATTTTGTCATCTTATAACTCTTCTTGATTACCCAAATTCGTGACTTTATTTCACGCTCATGCTTGAAATCAAGATTAAAGCTTCCAATACATTGGAATCGGGTCTACTGAATAGGTTATGTTTTTAGTAGGCTTGATTTTTTCAAAATGGGTTTAACTTAATTTTCATGGCAGTAGTAGTTGGTATCTTGCCAAGAAGCTTAATTAGTGAATCGGTAACAATAGACCTGGATGTACTTTTCCTTTGCCTATTAAATTAAGAATGCTTGGAGTGTAACTATACTTTTCAATCAATAATTATTTTTAGTAAGCTTGAAAAAGCGGTTTGGGGAAATACATAATTATTATCCTTCATGAAATGAACCTTTTAGGAGAATTGACAAACATTTTTACCTTATTGGTTGGGCTTATATTTTGTGCATTTTATTTCTTCTATTTTAGGTATGAAAATAAAACTGCTCAAAAACTTCATCTTTTTAAATTACAAAAGTTAATATTTGAAAACCACTATACTTAAAATAAATGTTCTACCTCTGAAAATAAATTTTCAACACTTGATTAGACAACCCCACGCATCGAACAAATTAAAATGCAACTTTTTATGCGATTCAGCGTTTCATCTCTTTTCTCTCTAGCTCATAAAAATGCTAATTAAAAATTGTAAACTGAACTAAAAAATGTATTTATAAAAGCATTAATTTTCGCACCATACATTATCGAAAGACAATAGATGACCTAGAAAAGTGTAAACAATCAACTACAGAATATGGTGGTATTGTAGTAAAAACGTTTATATGGTGAAAAAATCTCTCTTGCTTGTGGATGATAAATCACACACGCACACAAAAGGTAGTAATAATAGTAGTCTATTAAAATCGAATAAAATAAAGTAAAGAAAGTGACTCAAGCTATGAATTAATTATCACTGCACCACCAGTGATAATTATATGCAACCCATGAGAAATTCCCATTAGTTTATCCGAATGAGTTGAATTTAATTATTGTATTCATAGGGAATCGTGGTAAATGTACCATATCATATTATTCAGTGGGATGAACTCTTTAACCTGTTGATTCAAAAATGATTCGTTCTAGTAGATTTAAACATGTAAATATATATACAATATTCGATATAATTCATGATACGATGATTTTTGGTTTTTCTAGTTCCGTCCGATGAAATGCAGGATATTGCCAGAGATGTAAATTAGGTTGTAGCATTTGTGCATTTGCACAGCAATCCTCACTACCTGCCTTTCACCCTACTTCCTTTCGTTCTTAGTTTATTAAACAAAAAAATGACTGAGAACTGGTCCACGCCCTGACCAACATTTTTTTCGTTCGTAAACTTATCAACAAAAGTTTTCTAACTTGGGTAATCATAATAAAATTATGTTGAGTAGTGAAAAAGTACTTATCTGTCTAGTAATTTAGGTTCGCTAGTCCTAAATGCGACTATTTATAAGAGATGCAGTAGACAGGCAGGAATTATTGTAAAAGTTTTTCTAAGTCTGTGAAAAGAAACTTTAGCCACTCGTGGTACAAGTAAAGAGCTTTAAGTTGAAGGCTAATTTAGACAGAAATTGAAATTCATTTTTGCAAAGACTATTTTCGAAGCGAGGTTAATTTATATGATGAGACTTTTTGAAAAGAAAATGATTTTAATTTCCACGGTACAACTTCCAATACATTTTATTTTATGTTAAAATCACTATAAATAGAATCATGGAATATCAAAGTACAAAACAAAGTTTACCAGTGTTGGTTCAACAGTTCGCAAATTCAAGTACTTTTGAGATTGAAATTGAAAGTACTTTATTGAGAATTTTCTACTTAGGTCTAATTGGTTTGAGAGGTATTACTATTACCGCACCACTGCATCTCTCTAGTGCTTAGGTAAACTTTTAGGACTAAGAGTTAGTTCTACAAAGTGAAGGACTTTTAGCATGAACTTTTCTTGCGTAACACATCACACATAAGTGCCTTTCAATAATAATATCTACAACTACTCGAGCATATTTTGTTGAAAGGTTGAAGGTTGTAGTAAATCAATTCCATTATTCCACTAGCTAATTTACTGTTTTCTGAGGAAGATGGCCAATTTATGTGCATTCTTGATTTTACATTGAACTCAGGCAGTAATAAAAGTAAAACTTTCCTGTTCACGAGTAATGGTAGGAAGGGGAAAGGGAAAGATACAAGGAAAGAAGGACGAATCGGATGGACTCACCTTAATAACATTTATGAACATTTTATGAGTCTTCCGATCCAGGCAGGGCCTTGTGTCACATAATATAATAATAATAAAAGATACATACATTAAACATTACATTAATTCAGAAAATACTAACAACTACTGGTCTGAGCTGGATACAATTAGTTGAATTACAATAATAGTACACCGTCGTGTATAAAATAATCGATTAAGTACACATGGCTTATCCCTGTACTTTCACCGTATGGACGGGTTATTAATGATTTTGGGATGTCATTTGTGAGTATTGTGAGACAGATACATAATGCAGTTTCTCTCTGCACTCTGCCACTATTCTATTAAAACTAGAACTGCATCGATTACAATATCAATATCACCGACTGTCCTACTTGGTTGGTGGTACTAATTGTTACAAAAATTATTTGAAAGTCTTTTTGTATTTTTTTTCCTTTTCATCTCCAAGTATATCATATTTTAATGTTCTGGACTTATCGATTATGTAATTTTAAACTGTCCAAAACGTAATATTAATGTCTAGTACCGGCCACGTGTATATATTATTATAGTATAATCTATTCCCCCTAGAATTTCCGATTATCCTTAAAAGTAAGTCAAGTGCAAGTTTGTCTCAGGCCTCAGGTGTGGATAGTGGTATAAGTTTAACAATGATGTAATTAAGAATTTCTTAAGGGTATATACCTGCTAAAACCTTTCTTGGCATTCGGTACCACGAAAATAATAGCTAGCTTTATATTTCTGGTACAATCTGTTACTTCCAAAATTGAGAGATAGAATAAGGCTTCTCCTTTATATTTTGCTAGTTAGTGTTATATGGGTTTGACTAAGTTTATTACGAACATAATTCAGGAAATGTGCCAAGACAGGCTGGACAGGACAGAAAGTTCTTGGTACTCATTGAACTGCGTCTAAAACGTTAAGACACAAATTGAATTTTTCTTACCAAGCCTTCCAGCAATTTTTGGACACAATTAAGGTTGAAAACATAAGTGGATTTTGTCCTTGTATAATGTATACGTATACCGCGTGCTATCTCTAAAACTTCTATAAGCCAATTTCATTCCATTGATCTTCCAATTGTCGTTAGATTTTACTTCATAGAAACAGTATTGTACAGGATATAATGTTATTTTTCATTTTAACAAAATATTATTTTGTCCTCAGTCTTGGTCTCAGTAGTTAATAAAGTTCATGGGAAAGTAAGGAAGGGGAAACAGGTTTGATTGTTGAGATCATTACTCCGAATAGTGCATCATAATAATAATAAGCCATGATTGCTATTATGCATACATTCTTCTGATGATTATTACAAAGCATAAACACAGACACGTATTTAGTTAAAGCTGTTGCTTATTATTATTATTACTTTGGTATGCATAACTCATAAGGTAGAATGGTTTGGTTGGGGTAGATTGGATCTGGATGGATGGATGGAAACGGAAAGCCATTCTATAAAAAACAAACTTTGAAGTATTCAGCCAATTCAGCATTCAACTCTCATCTACATAATTATTTTCGTGGTGGTGGCAATAGTTCTATCTTCTATCTAAATATCCTTTGATATAAATCTGAAAGGATATAATATTATAATTTGTATCAACCTTCACATTGTATTGTTACATAATAAACCTGTAGTAATAATAGCTTATTTTTTAAATATAGACTAGACAATGAAACTCATACATCGACATGATTTTCAAGTTCAGATTCCTCATCATCATGAATAAAACGCCGCAATTTTCTATAAGGTCCAGTTGGTCTCATCATAATCCATGATTGTAAAAAAATTTTACTAAAGAATACTCATATTTTTCTATGAAATGAACTACTGTAATAACTCGAAAACTGGTACAAACAAAGAGATATCTCCCGTAATGAATGAAGGATCCCCCTCTGAAACTTAAAAAAGTAAGAACTTTTTTTTTTAATTTCATTACTCCACCACCACTACACCATTCGTTTGTGGGCTAGTGGTAAAGTGCTAAGGGTATTTTATGTGGATACAATATGCAGTTAGTTAAGCCGACAGAAGAGAAAAGCTACATTACATTGTTACCTTTAACAAAAAAGTCTTAACTACGTGAACATAAGGTAATAGATGTATTATTTTGATCTTCCAGTAGTATTACCTATAGAAGTATGAAGCCATACAGACATATAGCATACTTAAGGAAGACCCACAGCACATTACAGAGAGGAGGTACAAAAACAAGTTCAAAACTATAAGCAAAAAGTGTTATGTTATATAACCTAGCAAACACAAGGGAACTCACCTGTCCAACTGAAATACCTTCCATACATCAGAGGGTAATTTAATCCTGGGAAGGTTAGTTCATAGTTGTATATTAAGCCTTAAAAAGAAATAGGAGAGATTCATATAACCCTTTAGATCCAAATGTTCGCCCAGGGGATGGGGAACTGTGACTAGGAATTCTACACCAGCTAATGGCACCGGTGTGAAAAATCTCCATTCTTCTAGTTCTTGTACTTGTATTGTGGATATAGAATGAACCCCGATCTTTTCAATGATACTTTGCATTGCATTTCAAAGTTTTCAAATCGTTCATAATTCATGCAAAGGTTTTTAGGAATTTTAGGCTGCATTTTTGCCATTGGTACCTGAGTTATTTTAGGGAATGACATTTATTTTGATTTTTAAACTTTTTGGTTATAGATGAACTTTTTGAAAGCATGAAATTCCTTAGACTTAGTTCTTCCATTCAATTTTCAGGTAGGATAAAAGAAACCCTTCTGGCTTTTGATGGCTCTTGCATCCTTAATTTCCTTTACTCATTTCAAACATCCGGTATGAAAATGGTTCTTACAACACAACTTATGGACATAACTGCAGTATAAAATGAAATGATTTTACCTGTACAGGTAGAAAGGTACAAGTATATCTTACAACATTCAAAATTCAACATAAACACACCTACCCACTTAATACTTAAGGTTTGTCAGATCAGAGTCACTAACACCACTAAAAGTACAACAACCAGCCTTACTATAATATAACGAAATAATGCCTCATCAGAATCATACATGGCATTTCAAATCTAGCATCAAATGCTATTCTTTACGGACGGAATCCCCTTAAAACTAAAAGTAAATGTTAGGCTTACAAGCAAAGCCAGCAACGCATGCATGCAACCCCCCAAAAAAACCTCACCAACAAAATATAAAATGATGAACTTTTGTAATGTAATCCCTTCCGTTTTAGTAAGTAGTTGTAGTCGAACTCGAGCTGAAATGCTTGGATAGGAATAATTGTAAATTATTGTATTGACTAGCTTATTGTTAGATTTTGTTAAACTTTTTAATTTTATTATAAAAAATCGTTAAAAGTTTCGTGCGTGTTTACTGAAAGTAAAAAAATGTGCTGAATGATTCTTAGCCACGATATCAAAAAATGACAGGACAATACACCTACGACTACTAGCTTTACATACTACTGAAGATACACATTCAGCTCTTCAGTATCAAAGTTACTATTTTGAAAAGGAAGACAGGTTGTTGGTGTTTGATTATGTTTAGTTCTCTTATCGGAATTTTCTTTACCATAACATGAACAACTTTTTCTACTACTACTAGTTTTGTTCCGTGCAACAAAGAATTATTGATCAGGCAACAGGTTTCAAGGATTTTTTTGGGAAAGCCGAAATCATTAATGTGAGAATAGACTATTGTGTTAATCATTTGTTGCGAATCCCATCTGGAATAATAATTAATTCGTATACTATAAAATCTACTCGAAACTCATGGAGTAATAGTGCGAGTGTATTCTCATGTCATTCAAGAACCACAAAAACCATTGGAATTGAACTAGACTTGAATTTTGGAACTATTTGGATTGGATCGAATGCAGTTCTTCCGTCTGAGACTGACAACATCTGGACCGTTCTCGTCATATACTTAATGTAATCATTACGTTTATTTATTTTATATCTCTTGGTAATAGTACCCCCCATTTGTTTTAGCTATTACATTCTATATTACCTACTTCAAATCTACGTCCACAATCTGCATCTCTTCTTTCCACTAACTAGTAACTAATTTTACCTCAAGCATAAAACTAAATTGCATAGAATTTGTAGTAAAAGAGTTTGAACAACTTTGAGGAATATCGTGCAACAAAAGCTCAATCTTCTAGTACAAAAAGAGAGTAAGAATAAGCCAAAATCTTGTTTTCAATCCAGTAATATAATAAACTCTGATATCGGATTAAGCAAACTGATTTAGTTAAGAATAAACACATACGAAACCAACTTGCAAAAGTCTCAAGTCTTAATAGTAACTCCATATCACACAAGTCCAATCTTATACTTTTGGTTTTGTGCAAGAGTTACTTAATTTAGTTCCTAAGGGAAGAAGGACCTGGCTAACATTTAATTGCACGTTGGGAATGACCAAAGCATCAGACTCAGACCAGAAAGTTTCATTAAGACTACGACCATTTACCCGAGAGACATCTTCTTCATTCGACCTTATTAGATTCTCGTGAACGAGAATCTCTAGTAGATAAAAGCTTATTCTTCGTGCTAAAGTTCTTAGTTCTACACTATAAAATAACAGAGCCGAGTGAAGAAACCCTTTATTTTTGTTATTTTGAGCGAAACATCTTCAAAGACATTTTCAGTTCCCCATGCATCCTCATACAAACAATAGAAATATTTAATAATAACCCTACCTGAAAATATTAGTAGTTATGTTATGTATGTAAGTATATGTTATGCGATAGTTTTTCCGTCTCGAAAATTAAATGAGAAACGCTCCAAGCAAAGCAGAAAGTTTCTCAAACCTATTTTGCTCCAGGTTCCGGCATCATACAATTCCTATACACGGTAATGTAATGTCATTTTATCAAGTTACATTTTATCATTGTTGTGCTCGTTGAATTTGTAGCAGTAGTAGCAATCGTTAAGACAGTGGTTGTTGTTGTACATCAAGTTATACATTGTCTTTTTCCCTATTATTTATCGTTTGTTGAGATAGATTCCGAAGATTTTGAGAGATCTCTTGTTTCTTTATAAAACATTTTGTTCGTGCTCTAGTCCTCCTGACCAACTTTTTTTCAAGTTTTAGTACTTACTACAATAACTTTCTCTATAATACAATGATATTGCTTTCTCCCTTCCACTTGCAGATATTATGATAGTAGTATTGGGTTGGGTATATGGAGTAAAACTGTTTCCAAGGTTTACTGATGCTCTCAAGTCCTTGTTACCAACTGTGGTGATATGAAATTGGTTTTGGTATTCGGTTTCAATCCTTACAGAAAAGCTCTATTGGGTCATAAGTAACCAGACAGTATGGTATGGTATCATCAGACCACGTACGGATGTTAAGTCTTCACAGTAATGATATTAGATGTGTCACAAATTTGAGATTCTAGGCTAACCATTTAGGTATAGTATGAATCTAATAGGTAATCAAGTGTAAAACAAGAAGTGAAGGAAATTGAAAGGAAAGGAAAGCATGTGTGTTTGTTTTTTGATCGTGTTGTTGTTATTTTCGTGTTTGTTCAAACTGTTAAACATTGTATTCAGTTTGGTTTGGAACCCTTATCTCAGTGGAAGAAGTTTTCCTTTCAGTCTCAAATAATCTGAAGCCTCGGTAGTAAATAGTTACATACAGATGTGAAGTTGGAATGGGTGGTAGTTGGGTTTGAGTTATTCAGGTTACGTGATTTTAAAAGACATTTTTCATCTTAGTCTTTCTGTCAGAGAGAAGTTTGTTTCTTGGAGATATTTTAAGAGTTGAGATGAAGTTTATATGTTCACCTCATATTGGTATGGATTTTGATGTACCATAGAATAAACGTTTTGTTATTGGTTGCTGGTTTTCTAAAGTGAAAGTAATAAACCCCCCTCAGTGAACTCGTGTGGAATATTCGGAATACTTCACCTTTCAAAATAGCATGTTATATAGTTCGTTAGATATGATTCACGTGCTAATTTTTGTATTGACATTCATACAACTGTTTTGTATATATTACTTTGCAGTTGTCAGGATTCTCACGAAAACAACTCGTTGGAAAATAAATTTACAAATTTCTACAACAGAGAAAGGAAAGCCAATAATGAAAGAGAAATCCCAGAAAGTCTTTCACCCATCATATTTACTAATATATACCAATATGAAGCAATCGGCTCTTTTTCTTATGTATTCTTGTGAGTTGTGAGTTACATTATGTACATTACACAATTTATCTTTCGAAACCTAAAGTTGACTTAGTCTGGTTTCCTTTTTTATAAAAAAAATAAATTCGGGCGTAAAATGCAGGTGAATTGGCTAAACTCAAGGTGTTCCACATCTGCACGAAGAAATAATAAAGTCGCAATTGCGAACCTAGAAAATCTTTTTATTTTACTCCAATCCAAATGTTACCAATATTATCTCAAGGCAACATTTTACTTATGCTTGATTGCACAAGGTTCGGTTTACCAAAGACTTTTAAAACAGTTTTTTCGACGTATTGACTTTGGTGGTACTGCGAAGTGTGAGATATTCCTTTGAAATGAAACTAGGTTACAAGGAGTACTATAGTCTCATATATCGTTAAAGAAATCATGGGTGTTGTATTTCTTTCTTGTAATACGATCCTATGATGATGATAATAATACTATCAAAAATACTTAAGCCAATTCCTATTCTTATCATCATTCCATTCTGAGCCATATTACTTTATCAAAGAGCCTAAGCAAGGTATGCATAAAATATCATTAGATTATTGATTCCCAATTCCTAAACTCTATTTAACCATGCTGTCTTTAGAACGTAGTAGTAGAGCATTTTCATATTTTATTTGATTCTTTCGTATTCAATCCAAGTCATTCGATTTGGAGAGTATCAAAGGTGTAACGTGACACAATTCAATGTGCTAGCTAGAGCTGGACCTGCATAATTTGATGTATTATTATGCTATGCCACACTATGAACCAAGTAAAAGCTCTAATCCCTAGTTCCAGTTTCAGTTCCATTTTGGGTCTTTACCTTAATAGTTTACGATACGAGGACAAAGTTACCTTTTACCTTGTCTTTGTCGTCAGCAATAGTACCATTGCCAATACTGCAAAGCCAGGAGTAGTAAACTAAAAAAGCACTACCAGTGAGCAGTTTTCTGCTCAGTCAGTCAAGGCAACTGGGGCCAAGTCAGTAGCAATAAGTAACTTCAAGCAGTACACATAGCAAAAAAAGTGGCATAAGTCAGGGATATTTCATACCTAGTACACCACGGAATCCAAACTAGGGAGAGTGAAAGAGAGGCAAAGAGGGAAAGTTTTCCTTATTTGATACCCGCACCGGGTATCTTCAGTCCTCACTCCGTGTCGAGTTTTCATCTCAGGACGACGGATCTCCTGGAAAAGAGATATTTCGCTTTTACAGACACATTACATTTTCACGACATAACCTCCTCCACCCTACTAGATAAGATATACCTACGCTATTTGTGTAACCAAAGTTAGCAGAAATACTAAAAGCAGTATCAGTCAGTCGGAAAGCACAGCACCTAGCATTTCCATCCACTACTTCATTTTACAACAACGACAACTTTGTTCCTTCAATCCCCTGTTTAGCAGGACTACCTACTTTCGAGCTTTTTATTCCTGTTGGATACATCTTGAGAAAATATATATTGAATTGGTTTTTACATTTTGAACATTTCAACTTTTACTCATCTTTATCTTCATCTTCCCTTGTGACATGACAAGAGAGTTAAGTAAAAGCAAAAGCTAAGGCCCTTTGGTGCTTTGTGATTCTTCTGTGAGTTTTAAGTAAAAGTACAGAGACGAGTTGAATAGAATTGGAACAAAACTACTACGGACGGACTACCCTAGCTGAAGACTGTTGTAAATACAATGTATAAGCATAAAAGGAGACAAAGTCATCGTTGACTTGACTTGAGTAAAAGTTAAGTAAGGTAAAAGGAGATGGAAAAGTGGCATTTTAGTGGAAACTAAAGTAAAGTTAAAGCCCATTTAACGTACTTCCTGAATGTGTGTCCTTTCACTGAGTATAAAATCGTATTGTACAAGTATGTAAGAAGTAATAGTAATAACACCTAATCCACCGTCTGGTAGTGTCACTAAAAGTTGACTAAGACCTACTTTCTTACACACATACCTATTATATATTATCAACCAACTATACAAACTATTGCCGTGCTTCAATGTCCATTTTGTCATTGTATTGTAAGAAAAGTCAAAAAGTCTTCTCGTCATTCATTCAATGATTCAATGTTGGATGTGCAAGGATCACCAAAGGTTGTTATAAGTAGATACTGAATTTCTGAAGGAAAATGCCAAAGCATAATGTAGAATGTACCAAATAGTGTGGACCACTAACGAACTTTATGTGAAGAAAGAAGTCCGTTTGACAGGATATGGAAAGAGGAAACCAAGGGTATTATTTCTTCATTTTGTACCTCCTATTTGTGTATCCTCAATGCATTACCGTTCTGGTCTGGTAAGGCACTACTAGTAAACCTATCTACCATAGCAGCATTAGCACTGAAACTTTGATTTTTTCTTAAGGCAGTTAGCCTGTCCTTTGGCAAAATTGGCATGTCGTCGTCTCATTTTATGAGAGAGAAAGAGATTTAGAAGAAGAACAACGGGTTCTATTGGTCGTGTTCTTTTACTTTGGTTTTAGATCGTTGCAGCTGTTGTACTTCACTTAAGAATTACTTAAGATTCTAATGTCTGAAGTCTCACTGACCGAAAATTCTAAATCCTTCTTAAGCATAAAGAACACATTAAAGAGCATTACCAAGTCATTAGTCTGATATGGCTATTTGGCATTGACTATTCATTGAGCAGTAAAAGCATGATATAATAAAGTAATTCTGTGTACACTGGCTACATTATTAAATCTTTTTAGCTTTTTTTAGCCATTAAGCCAGGCTTAGATGTCTCAGAGGATAAAATAGCGTTGGTGTTGGGTATGGCTGAGATTTTCATCTATTGTAAATCACCTCAATTTTTGTACTAGCTTATTGTGTGTGGTCGAGATAGCCGTGGTCAGTTCCATTTGACCTTTATTTTAATACTTTTCTATCCTTACCAATCTGTCCCGTACTGATACTGAAAGATGATAAGAAACTAGAATAACCTTGTGGCTTACTTGACGTAAATCATGTCGGACAACCAAGAAGAGAGAAAATCTTTTGTACTTTTTACTCTCAAATCACTTAAATCTACCTACAACTACAACCTATAATATAGCATCATTTCAGTCTTAATGTATTGCTTTTAAAAAGAAAAATGCAGCTTTCAGAACCCAATTTCGGCTTGATTTAAATTTCAAATCTGCTAAAAAAGTTAAAATTTTGCATGCGAAATACATTATTACATCTTTAAAATATTTAGGGTACGCGTCTATCCATTCTTCTTATCCTTGTTAATCATTATTGTAATGAGAGAGGGAGAGATGTGGTGGAGTTAGATATAATTCAATGCAGTTTTACAATAAGGGATTTACTTCGAACGAACGGGTTGACATATAATTAGCATTAATTTTCTGTACAATGAGTTAACGTTACATCAGCAGGTTGTGATGGTTGATGTCTTGAAGTTAGTATATGGTCATTCTTTTTCTTACATCATCGCTCGTTCTGGACACTTGCACTTGATACTTACATTTACAATGTAACTTTTGGTTAATGCATACTTCACAAATTGCAGCATAATCAAATATTTAACTCGAGTTTCTATCTCTATTGTATATCTTATTTTCTTAGCATGAAGTAATATAGCGAATTATCTTTTTCTTTAGTTAAGGTTATTTTTATGACTGCAGAGGAGTTTTTACGAGAATGATAAAATTTACTTTCAGACTGATACAAGTCACTGATAATGGTTTAAAAGATAATATGATTACATTCTTTGGATTTTAAGAGGAGAAGTTTCAACTCAATAATAGTAGGTAATAATAGTAAAGTTCTCTTGATTAGGAGAGTTTGGACAGGTGTTTTATATCTATTCGATTTTTTTACTGACCCAGGTCAATGTGAGAATAACTCTTGAGTTAGTTGTACTTTATTTTTGTGTTATCTCCAGACAGTGTGTCGTGCTTGTGGGTAATCAAAGGTCATTTAGTGATAAAAACATAAGAACATATAAAAACCATAATTGCCCAGAATAGTGTAGAATAGAGCTATTGACTATATTTCCCTACTAATTTTTCATGCTGAAGGACAATTTAGTGTGAGTAATAATTATTTTCAATTTACTAGGAACAGAATGAGTCAAGTCATATAAAACTAACTCTTTTAACAAATAAAAGTACATTTTGAGGTTACTCAAACGTTAAAACTGTGCTGTAGTGAATTATGTAATAATAAACGTAACAGAAAGACCCGTGGTGATGTGATTTATGTGATGTATTTTGCTCTCATGTCATAAGTTTATTATTACTCATGGGGATTAATAAACTAAAGAATTGTGTAACATTTTTATTTTAATAATATTTATAATTTGTTTCCGTTCTATTGATACGTAAATTGCCTCCGTCATTAAAAAATGTTATTTATGAGGGCATACTAGTATCACAAAGAAACAAACGAGACATATTACTTTGTTACTTCATCTATCATATTGATAAACATTTTTATGTATTGGTTTTAAATTGCAGAGAGCTAAGAACCTTCAGCCCTTTAATCAGGAGTAAGAAGCAAATCGCAAAGAACTACCAGTTTGGATATTGTTTCAATAATAAGAACAATAATAACAGCTATAGTAAGTATATAGTTGCCGAGAGACATTTATTGCGTAACGGTTGACGATCGTTAGCGTTAAAATAATTCCATTTGTTTTAGTTAAGAATCCACTAATTGGCGAGGCACATAAGACACATGTGTTATTATTCGGACTAGTGATTACTAATAATTACCTATAAATATAATATGTACTATATGATGGCGTATGTGACAACCACCATTAACAATGTCTAACTAATTGGAAGATTAATGTCCTATTCATAAATTAAGGATCGTATTATGTTATGAATTTGAAGCCTTTCTACTTAGTACATCAGTAAACCAATGTTGGGAACCATAATCATCCTGTTGGTAGTATAAGCTTACAGAGTTATGTGGGCTACGGGTCTTAAAACTATAAAAGACATCCCAAAATTCCAATTAATTTAAGTGCTTTTAGTATTCGTATCTAATTGTGATTCCTAGGAACTGAATCTGACCTTGGACAGTTTTAAAGTGAAAAACATCTCTGAAGCAAAAGTAGCTCAAACTCTTAAGTCATCTATTCTCCACATATTTGATAGTGTAATCTATCACACAGACACTAATCTTGTGTGCTACCTCAGCATGTACTAAAATAAGCGTTCTCATATTTTTAATTTAACTAACTAAAAACTTCAAAGATAATAATAATATGAAGACGTAACATCATTATCCATCGTCAAACAAAGTATCACCATATTTTTAAACATTTCCGTGGGTTGTTATTAAAACTTCCATTTTAATCAGTTGGATCAACGACAAACTTTTTTGGTAAGTTTATTTTTGCTCTATTTTCATCATCTTAAAAAACTCCCTTTCTAGTAATTACTTTTTTGAAGACGAAGTGCTTTCGTTGAACAAACATGGCAATTTTTTCCATCTTCTTTGAGTAGATGACAAGATAACATAATTTTCCAACCCATGTAGTATATCTTGCCCACTAGGCATCTTGACTCTTGAGTTGTCAACATTGGTAACTCTTCTAAAAATGGGCAGTTGGGATTACCAATAGAGACTTGAAACATTTGGAGCATCAGTAATGTATTCATGCATCTAGTCAGATAGTACAAATTAGGGTTGATTTTTTTTCTCTTCTGGATTTTGTGCTTCAATAACTTTGAACCTGCAACTTGGCCCAGTAAATGCACTTTCAAAACTGTGTATATACTGAGTAGTAGTAGTAAGACAATAAATAATGTGTACTTGTTATTGCCGGCACACGAGCCAAAACACGTGTGTATGTGTGCCTTATGTATTTTGTAACGAGTCAGTACCATGATAACAAAGTATTTCAAGTAACCAAGAACTTAATGGAGAAAGTAATCGTTTAAATTATTCACAGGAGAATACACACATGCAATCATGCATACATACATTTACTCTCCAGTACAGTAACTTACAGGCATTTGTATTCATGCACATGAATGAGCTTGTTGGTGTTTTTTCTAAAATTCAAGTTACGATACGAGAAGCAATGTTTTATAATAAAGTATTGAGAACGAAAGTCTCGTGAGTTGAAGTCAATTTATCAATATTTTAAATGGGCTTGTCGAAAATGCACGCTCTGAAAGAAGGGCTTTGAAAATGCACTGAAATAATATACTGAAAATGCAACCACAGAAGGAAATGCAATTTCATAAGAGATAAAGAGAGGAAGGAAGTGTCAAGGATAGCCGGAAAGCTCAACCTAAACCCCAACCTCATTCATAATTCTTTATTTACATGATAAGAAAGTACATGGTTTTGGTTTTTGCATGCAAAAAAGTCATTAGACTTTCCAGGTTCAAGGATTTATAAGTTCTAGATGGTTGTTGTTTTTATTGTCTTTCTCAAATGCTACGTTTTGAGTTGTTTTGTGGTAACTCGTCACGTTAATTTCATACATCCTACTACTTCAAGATTGGATCAAATAGAAAATACCAGTTTCTCTACATCTAGCTTCTATATCCGTAAAAATAATTATATATTCGAGTTTCTGCAGTTCTGCAGAGCACAACAGATATATTGCATTGGTTGTAACAATTTTTTGAGTACTTTTTGTTTCATAAAACTAGTAAAATTCGGATGAGTTGGGGGTCTTAGGATGTTTTAAAATAAAAAAAGTTATTGTTATTATTATTATGTTACTGAAATAGAAAACGCACTGAGGGAGAAAGAAAGAAAAAGAATAAAATCCGATTAAGATTAAGCATGTTATTATTATGATCACGGTGCTCATAAACTGTGAACTATTCGACAGTCACAATCCTCAGTGTGTGTAAAAAGCAAAACTAGTCAGAACAGACGAGTTTCATTGAGTATAAGTTGCAAAACTAAAGCAAAGCTGGGTTTCCTGTGCGACACTAACCAAGTCCTTTATTACAATACCTACATACATGAAGTGGTATATATAGGTGGTGGTGAGTCTAACTATTTTGTAATCTTTGTGCAAGGCCAAGGAACCATGGAACTAACTAATGTCCCTTTCACCACCAACTCACCACCAGCATTGCCACCCTCGACTCTATAATTCGAAAATATGGGAGCGAGTGGAATGGAAAATGAGAGTAGTACCTGGTATTTCCTATTAGAGTAATATTCTGTATAACTGTACATATAATATGAAGCGGAACAAGAAAAGATTTTTCTCTTTGAAAGGATTCAGTGTGACGACGAGGCGAGAGAAAGTCTGTGAAAGTACCTGTGTATTTGTTCGCATCATAAAAGCTGTTTAAGGGTTAAATCCAGTTACCCGGATGGTAGTAGTAGCATGTAGTAGTAGTTGTACTACTATTCTAGCGGTGGTATTAAGTACGGGTAGTTGACGTGGATTTTTTGATCTCTCGTTTTCGTGAAATACGGGTAGTAGTATATTATGGGATGTAGTGTGTGTGTGAGAGAGTGTGTGTGGGTAGGATTCAAAGAAAAAGATGGGCTATTACAGAGTTTACTTGTTTAGAGTTATGACAGCTCTGTTTTACTACAGTAAATAGAGTGACAGAAATGTTGTTTTTATTATTCTGGGCTGAAAGTACCACGAGTTTCATGTAACTCTTTCGTTTTCTTTACAAATAGACTTCTCCTGAGTGTCCTGAGTGTAAAAAGAGACATGATATGAATAAAAGCTTATAGACATCTTTGGCAGGTTGCGAATTTGGAAAAAAGGTTGCAAGGAAAAGAAGTGCAAATAAATGTTTGCAAAAAAGTCCAATCCAATTTTAAAGACAGTATTTTATTTCATGTTCGGATTCCCCCCTTCTCCCCTATTTTATCATTTTGTAATGAAATTGTAACAAATTTTGTCAGATTTGTGTTATGTAACTGGTAATGCGCTTTACTTTGGTTGATTCTCTGTCTACTGTAAACACCATATATAGTATAGATACATACATGATTGTAGGGTTGGAAGGGATCAAAGTGAAAGGTAATAAAATAAAGTGGAAGATTCATGGACTTTTGTATTTCTACTCTGTACTGCTTATGAATTACATGTCTACCCGGCTTTTCCTAATCAAATCTAAGGATCGACACAGGCAATTTAGGAGGATCAGAAATCGCATTAAAAAAGTTGGATACTCTAAAAAAAGTAAAACTTTTGGACTCTCTGTCTTGACTCTCTCATCGTCAGGATCGTCAGCTCTCTTTCTCTCCCTCAATACCTTTTACGTTCTTAAATCTCCAGTATAAAATTGTCACACCTCTTCAGATCAACTTTATACGAGTTTTTGAGTGATTGGCCAAAGTTCTTTTTGAATTGCGTGTCTTTATAAAATGCCATTTTTATTCTAGTCTTGACATTGATATTCTAGTCTCAATTTATTTCATAGCTTAAATATCACTCGCCTTAAACTATTTAATAATGACTGTCTGTCAGACTGATGGACTGCAATGTAATTTGAAATGCAAGTAAATGAAGTTTAAAAATTATTACGAGAAAGAATTAGCTTGATTCTCTTTTTATTAAACAGTAAAGAACTTTTTGTGTCAGTGTCAATGTCAGAATAGTCACTGTAGGATCTTAAAAAGTCTTGAGTGAATAATCAAAATGAAAGCATTGACGTAAATGAAAGCTTAGACTTAGAGGGAGTAGTCATTCACATGTATATCCATACTCAAGCTCTTAAGTAATATTATTCAGGAGGTAACTGGCGTAACTGTAAGTGATACTAGGACTGAATGTGCTTTTAAATTTTTCAAGTCACTATTATTTCTACTACACTAAATACTAAAGAAACAAGTATGAACTATAGTTTCTACTATATCACCCATCACGAAAAATATCATCCCGAGTCTCACTACCCCTACTACTTCTACTATTATTACTACAGTACTTTTTATCCTGTCATTTTTTAACCTTGCCTTGTTATCATTTCCCTCTATTATTATTGCACACCATTATTTTACATTGTCTAAAGTAAAGTCTTCTTGTACAAAGTCTGCAATATCATATTCATCTACTTCACTCACTGCAACAGCATCAGCAG
Source organism: Isotoma viridis (assembly GCA_034696425.1). Lineage (NCBI taxonomy): Eukaryota > Metazoa > Arthropoda > Collembola > Entomobryomorpha > Isotomidae > Isotoma > Isotoma viridis. Next base: position 18,807 of record JAQGAA010000472.1, read on the forward strand.
CAGCTGAGTCACACCCGGAACGACACGACATGACATAAGAAAAAGACAAGTCAAAGGCAGAACTAAGCACTTTAGCTAAACTTCCTTAAAATTGCTTTACCAAGGAGTCCATGATTTCTGAATGCCTTACAGAATGTGATCTCTTTAACCTCTAAAGCCCATCATTTTTTTCTGTCTCTTTTCGTTGTTTAGTTTCTTCTATCGAAAACTTACTGGTTGGGATAAAGGTTTTCATACTTTCGTGATAAAACCTCAAAGTCAAGCTAGCAGAAGTAAAGCTCATCTTCATCTCTTCAAACAACAGGACAGTAGGTTGAGCCGATAGCTTAGAGTTTACTTACAACCACTAAGATGAAAAAGGATTTTGAGTTATGGTATCTTCACTGACTATCTTTGTATGTCTAGTTGGCTTTTCAGTAGTTGTGGTTGCCAGGGTGGGGCGTCAGGGGTGTAGCTACTCAATCCTTTAATGCCTGTTGAAACTTTTAAATTTAATTATAAAGTAATTACCTGATGGATTGAATTTTCAATGGGATATTCCCTCTGTTATAAAAGTTAAGGTGAAAATTTCATTAATTTGATACTAATTTGAAAAAACATATATTATTGGCTCACAGTGTCTGACTAAAGTCTTTATGTAAGTAAACTTTTTTCTCTCTTGTGTGGTTACGAAAAAAACTCAAAAGTAGCAAAGTCGTGTCAAGGGAAATGAGGGCTGAGGAAGGAAGTGAGGGGTGATATGTCAACAAAAAATGTATGTGCAATTCTTCTTCAAAAAGTCTCAAAAGAACAGCTTAGGTCGGCATGCTTGAATTTTGAATGATAAACTTAAAAAGCCGACGAATAGAGCACATACTAAATAATATATACCCCTTCGGCTTTTTTGAATCCTTGACAAAATTTTCTTAATATCTGTCTAAGGATCTGCTTATACACCATCGTATCACACAATTCTTACCACCATCAGCCTTTTTCTCTTTTCTTCAATAATACTACTCATTCAAATTTGTATTTGTACAGAGAAAGTACCCTTCGTCCTATTTTCATCTCGCAACTCAAAATGTGTGTGAAAAATTCCTGGAAAAACTCATGAATGTGAATATTTTCATTCCCTCTTCACTGTATAGCCCATTTATTAAAATAGAGTTCCGCTTTGGAATTCTGAGCATTTCGGATCCACACAGAATCATATATCTAGAAACTTAAGTATCTATCATCATGTAGAGGAAATAGGCTTCATGAATGAGAGAAAATATTGTAATGACTTTTATAGTAATGTATGTAATAATACACTCATTCAGATTATTACAGATACACAAAAACCCCACAAAATATACAAATCGACCAATTTCTCCTAACCCATTAGTTCCCAACTAAAAACACACTCAATCGTAGGGATACAACATAATGGTACTTATACATACAGACAAGTACTTAGAAAAAGTAAGTTCATGAGTTTTCATAATGCCAAGTTTGTTCATCTCTACAGAATTTATAGTTTTAAGAGTCCTCTAAATTCCCATGCCATTTAAATTCTCACAATCTACTGTGTGGAGACACTGAGCAACACTTTATAAAGAGAATAACGAAACCAATGGGGATAGTGGTAGTTTGTATAAATAAATGTAAATCATTATGGATTAGTGTACTAGACCTGATGGCTTGGTGGAATATGAGTGTAGAGACAAACTAGACAAGACCCTGGGGAGGATTGAAATTTTTACTTTCTCATCTCATCTCATACATCTGTATTCCAAGAATTTCACTTGTTAGTATTAGAATGCATGAAGTACCGAATTCTATCCCTGGAATATAAGTCTAGTAGTAATTCTCAATTTTCATACAAATGCTACTACTGAAGGAATAAATGAAATGAAATGAAAAATTTAACGAGGGATGAATCGAGCGAGGATTAGAACCTCATTCACTTTTATGGATGTTGATTAAAGCCTTTTTTCGTGCCAAGTTTAATAATTTTCCAAATTACAATAGCGAATATATACGCACTCAACTCAAGGGATACAATATTTAATCAAATTGAAGATATATAGGTTTGTCATTTCATTTTATTTTTCCTTGTCTATAGAAAGAAAACAATTTTACCTAGTTTAATACCACCGTCTGGCCTTTTGTGTTAAGTAAAACTCTCTACTATTACAATTTGCTTTCACTTGGGAACATACATCGAAGAAGTGTTTGCATGATTATTAAAAGAAATGAAGTCACAGCCTGAGTGTACAAGATTTCCAAGCAATATGGTAAAAGCAAGCAAGTAATTCATGCAGCAATGAAATATCTAAGTCAGAGAGTGAACAAAAGACTTTTCCTTTATTTCTTTTAATTTTCTCTAAGGAATTCCATACCACTGCTGTATATCCTGGATAAACGTACCTAAGCGTGATAGTAAGTAAAGTGTAAAGGGTAAAACCTTTTAAGTTTAAAACGCTAAGTTTATTCCGCTTATTAGTTCCATATATGAGATCCTTGGGCAAATATTCATCATCATCAGGAGCATTATCATCTTCGCCTCAGTCTACCACTATCTTCATTTTGCAGAGATGAGAATTGTTAAGTAAAGCGCAAGGAGTTCTTATTCAAAGCCATAAAATAGTATGGAGAAAGCAGACTTTATAGCCCTATCAAGAAAAGTGTGTAAGATTCAAGTGTACTTTATGAGGGGACAACTTTGAGCCTTATTGTGTCTATATATATTGTATAATCTAGGAAGTAATTTGGCTAAGATGGTATATATAGCAATAGCACATATTTACATACACGTATCCTATGCCTTATAGATATTACATTTATTTTTGCACAAGTTCTGAAGAAGATATCCAAGCTGGATTGAAGACCCAAAGAAAGACGAACAGAGTGATGAAACCCCTTATTTGTCTAAGAGAAGTTTCTAAAGAATCTTAATTTCATCCTTTCAAACATCCGTCAGCTCACAGCTTTTTCCCGTGGCAGTATTTGTTACATAACACTAGTGAATACAATACATTTCTATTTTGCTGTTTGTATAGATACAAGTTGCTATACAATGGAAAGTTTTTTCCTGGGTTTTGCAAAAAATTATAATTAAGAGTTCGTCTAATGTTTCAGAAATTTGATTAGTTTTTTGACTTAGTTTTAGACTTGAAATTTAAAAAAGTTTCAGTATTCATGTTTCTCTTAGACAAGATTTAACATTCTAGTTCATAATATTGAGACAATATTTGATTTTTGTTATAAAAGATGCTCATTCACGCTATTGGAATTCTCATTATTATCTTTGATAACTGAGTATATCTTAAAATGTAGTCAAAACGCATAAAGTTGCTTTAATGGGATTCAACAACTTATTTCTAAGCTGTTCAAAAGATCATAAAGGTTACCTATTAATAATTTATTCAAAGCTTTATAAAAACTTCAAACATATGTCTCTATATCAGCATTGACTGAAACCCATTCATTCCAGTTTAGAAAGGCATTATTGATTGAAATAAATGAAGTGATTGTATCCACACTGAAAATGACAAATATCTAGTCACAA
>JAQGAA010000473.1:0-22315 GCA_034696425.1 Isotoma viridis
ATTTATTGATAATACAAAGGAAGTGACGATATAAATACTTATCCAATTCTTTTGCTCATTGTAGATAAGACCACCAGAGATTGGAGTGTTACCAGATATTCCTGGCTCATCTCCACTTCAAGACGTAATCCCAGAGAAGTCTGACGAAAGCGTTATTAAATATTTTCTTTTTCTGCAGATATTTGCGGCGTACATTTGCTACATTTTTGGTATTGTAAAATTATCCACTTCATTCTGTTTTGAATCCGTCTGAAGATTTCAGTCGTTTATTGTATTTTTAATGTTATAGGTAAATTTGCTTGCAAGATTTGCATCCAAGGGTTCAGTTTTGCATTTCCTGTCAGCTTGGCTGTTCCAGTGACCTTGTCAATTCTCATTTCACTCTGTGGACTTCGTAGTGAAGATGCATGCTTTTTGGAGAATACTCTGCCCCAATATCTCTATTGGAATTGCCCTAAAGATGATTTTGCTTACGATTTTTTCACAAAAGAGGTACCGTTGGAATATCTGTCTAAGAATGAATACTATTCAGTATTTAAAGCAAACGCTTAGTTTTTTATAATTTTTGAACGAATGAATTTATTTAATGAACGTTTTGATTCCAGCACGCTTGGATCTGGCTTTTATGGCTCCTGTCTCAAGCTTGGGTTGCGATTCACATCTGGACTCCAAAAGCAGAACGTTTGGCCAGCACAGAAAGGCTTTTCGTGACCCCGATGTACAACTCACTTCTAATTGATCAGTCGTTGGCAATGAACAGAAGGAGAGATGATGACAACGATATTCGAGCAGATGATGTTGAACAAGAACCAGCAGAAACAGACTACGAAGAAATTAGATCTATCGATTCTTCCCACAAAGAAAAGGAAAAGGTTTATAAAGGAGATACTATCCCCAGAATTTATGCTTGTGCTACTATGTGGCACGAAAATAAGGTATTTCATTTTACATCCTCCCCAGTTATTTGTTTGGAATTTGTTTTATGCATTTATTAATTGTATTTTTAATGTAGGAAGAGATGATGGAAATGTTGAAGAGCCTTTTCCGAATGGATGAAGATCAATGCGCAAGGCGTGTCGCATTAAAATATTTCGATGTGGTTGACCCTGGCTATTACGAATTTGAAAGTAATTCTTGTCTCTTTCGTTTTAAAATATTGCTTGTAAGTATTGTACGGCAAAGTTATGTATAACCTGCTAATATTTTTATTTTTAGCTCATATTTTCTTTGATGACGCATTTGAGTTACGAGATGAAGGAAGTTTGTACTCACCTGTGATTTGTAACTCTTTCGTAAAGTTATTGGTTGTAACTTTGGAAGAAGCAGCAGCTTTTGTTCACGAAACTCAAGTAAGAATCCGACCACCAAAGAAGATCCCAACACCCTATGGTGGGCGTCTAGAATGGACATTACCTGGAAAGACAAAAGTTATCGCCCATCTCAAGGATAAAGCAAAGATTCGACACAGGAAACGATGGAGTCAGGTCATGTACATGTACTACTTGCTTGGTCACCGCTTGATGGAATTAAGCATTCCGGTAGCACGTAAAGAAGTCATCGCCGAAAACACGTACCTCCTTACTCTTGACGGAGACATTGATTTCCAACCGAACGCTGTTGAACTTTTAGTCGATCTTATGAAAAAGAACAAAAACCTGGGTGCAGCTTGTGGGCGTATTCATCCCGTTGGAAGTGGCCCTATGGTTTGGTATCAAATGTTCGAATATGCTATTGGGCATTGGCTGCAAAAGGCCACTGAACATATGATTGGATGCGTTCTTTGTTCTCCCGGATGTTTCTCTCTTTTCCGTGGAAAGGCCCTTATGGATGACAATGTTATGGCAAAATACACAATTCAGTCAGAAGAACCTCGGCATTACGTGCAGTACGATCAAGGAGAGGATCGTTGGCTCTGCACCCTTTTGCTTCAGCGTGGATACCGTGTAGAATACTCTGCTGCTAGTGACGCCTGGACTCATGCTCCTGAAGGTTTCAGCGAGTTTTACAACCAACGTCGTCGCTGGGTTCCCTCAACCATTGCTAACATTTGCGATCTGCTTATGGACTACAAAAGAACAATCAAAGTCAATCCAGATATTTCTTTGCCTTACATTATTTACCAATCTATGTTGATGGCTGGTACCATCCTCGGACCTGGAACTATATTTCTTATGTTGGTGGGAGCTTTCGTCGCTGCGTTTAGGATTGACAACTGGACTAGTTTCTACTATAACATCATTCCCATTACACTGTTCATTATCGTGTGTTTCTGTCTCAAAGCAGATTGGCAGGTACGTAGATCAAGTATAGTTTCATGATAACTTAACCTTTACAAGAGTTCAGACGTTTTCATCTCATTTGTTTTATTTTTAATTTTTGTTATAGCTTTTAGTTGCTCAGATATTGTCAACGGGGTATGCGCTTATTATGATGGCTGTCATAGTCGGTACGGCGTTACAGTTAGGAGAGGACGGTATCGGTTCACCATCGGCCATTTTCTTGATATGTCTCACTGGATCGACGTTTATAGCAGCTTGCTTACATCCGCAAGAGTTCTGGTGTGTTGTACCTGGCGGTCTGTATCTGATGTCCATTCCATCTATGTACATGTTGTTGATTATTTATTCCCTTATCAATCTCAACGTCGTCTCTTGGGGTACTCGAGAAGTTGTGGGTAAAAAGTCTAAACAGGTTTGTGACTTTTCCAAATATTCTTTTTATCAAACTTCAAACCTTGAGCCAGATAATTTCTAACATCTTTGGGTATTTTTCTAAAGGAATTGGAAGCTGAGAAGAAAGCAGCAGAGGAAGCCAAAAAGCGTGCCAAAAAAGGAGGATTCTTAGGTTTGATTCCAGGGGCTAATTCCGATGATACGGAAGGCTCTTTAGAAATCTCATTTGCCGGACTTTTCAAGCTTATGTGCTGCACTCATGAAAAACCAGTTGATGAAAGACAACAGCTTCTAAGGATTGCAGATTCTTTAGAGAAAGTTACCAAACGTCTTGATTGCATTGAGAGGCAACTGGATATTCCTGTAGGAGGACGCCGTATCTCAACCGTTGCTGGAGCTGCCCCAAGCCCAAGAAATCGGGACAATATGACTGGATTGCAAGAAAAGAACGAAGATGGAACAAATGAAAATAAACACGATGATGATGACGACGATGATGATGAGACTTCTTCTGGTAATTTGATTTTTAGGCAACTGCTTATAATTTATTATACCAAACTAAAGCTAAGAAAATATAAAACCTTAATATTTTAGAAACCCGAGAAAAGCGTGATGACTTAATAAATCCCTACTGGATTGAAGACAAAGATCTTAGACGGGGAGAAGTCGATTATCTTTCTGGTATGGAGTTGTCATTTTGGAAAGAGCTTCTCGATAAATATTTATTACCTATTGATGCCGATAAGCAAAAAGAGGTAAGAAACAAAAAAATATTAGATAATTGTTTTTATTTTAAATTCTTAAAGATATTTCTTAAAACGGCCGTATTATTTTTATCTAGGCCCGAATTGCCAAAGCGTTAGCAGAACTTCGAGATCGTAGTGTCTTTTTCTTTTTTATGTGTAATGCTATTTTCATCATCATTGTATTCCTTATGCAACTCAATAAGGATGCTTTGCATCTTAAGTGGCCATTTGGAATCAAGACAAACATTACATATAACGATCTAACAGGAGACGTAAGTTTGCTACTTTTCGTTTGATAAAATATTTAAAGAAATTTCAATTAGGTATTTTCTTACGTTATTTGTGCATAATTTATTTCAGGTTTACGTCACAAAGGAGTACCTACAGTTAGAACCTATCGGTCTCGTTTTCGTTGCTTTCTTTGCTTTGATTTTGATTATTCAATTTGTTGCTATGTTGTTCCATCGATTTGGTACTCTTTCCCACATTCTTGCTTCGACAGAGCTTTTCGAATGTGGTAAAGATGATGTTGATGTAAGTCCAGAAAGTAATGTTGAAAAAGATGGAGTGAGACTTATCCGGCGATTCCAGAAGCTAAAGAACTTAGATGGTATGACCGTTTCTGAATCTGACTTATTTGCGTTTAACAAGTGAATCATAGAATCTGACAACTTATTTGTGTGACTTTATAGGGGATAGTGATAGTGGTCGGGGAGGTCCTTCTGATGTTGCTAGACGAAAAACCATCCATAATTTAGAAAAACAGAAAAACTCAAGAAAACAAGTTGGAACTTTAGATGTTGCCTTTGAAAGGAAATTTAAAGAAATTTTGAATTGTAAGTTAATTTTAAAGCTTATCCCTTTTAAAAGAACTCAGTTAGGTATAAACATTGGTCTTTAAACTCAACTTTTAACCCAATAGCCCCAGATAAGCAAGCAAAGATCTTTGGTGGAGATAACTTTCAAGTCACCTTTGAAGCATTGAAGGAACGAAGAACCAACGTTCTTGAGAGGCGGACATCTAAAGCAGAACGTAAAAAGTCTTACATGGAAACTCTAAAAGGTCCCATACTCCCCCCTAATGGCGCTCCTACGCCGAATGGTAATGGAACGCTTGTACCCAACTCAGCAGCTTCACGAACCCGTGGCAAAGCCCCAAAACCCAAAGTCACTAGTATAGACTTTGCCAACAACAGCCACCAACCTCCTGGTGTTGGACAGCTCAATCAGGTATCTTATCTTATCTTTAAGTCATAAATTTTAGGTTTAAACCGGATTGACTTATTCTAACAACAAATTTTAAATGACCAGGGCTACCTTCCTGACGATGACATTCAGTTATACAGTGTTCAACCAGGGAGAAGAAATTCAAGAGACTGGAGAGATCCTGAAATGGCAGGGATGGGAGAGCCACATTTAAGAGGATCTTACGATCACCTTCCAAATAGAAGAAGAGACAATAGTCAAATGTAGTAAGATATTAAACGAGTAAATTTCTTTCTTAATTCAAAACCTTGCAATTCTCAATTAATTGTATAAATTTAAATTATATTTACGCCTAAGTTGTACGATTACGTTTTTATTTTAATGACTAAATCCAACACCGATAGAAAATGGATGAGTATTAGTACTAGTATAAAGTATAAATATGTAACGAAATGTAACAATCCGCATATGCAACTCAAAATAATTTTATAAATTTATAATCCTGCCACATATTTTACCAAACATAACTTTTACGTTGAATAATTATAGGAGCATTTTTGAATCAACTCTTGTTATACATTTGCCCTGTTTTATAAAATTTTAATATACTCAAAACTCAAAGTAGCAACTATGATATTATAATATTATATCCTTTTTAAAACTGAGTTTACATTAAATCACAATTTAGTGGTGAGATGAAAATTTTATGAAACAGTTTAACGAATCGTGACAAATCGCAACGAAAAATCTGTGCCTGATATATTTGTAAATATATAAACCAATATTATATTCTTACAGTGGTGATAATGTATGCTTATATGCAGTAAAATGTGTTTTACTTTGAAACTCTCGATATTTTTTCACATTCATGAGACAACTTGAATAAAGATAAGAAATGATGACGTAAGATTAAATGTTTTGCTTTTGATTATTTGGACTGTGTATATCATTATTCGAAATTAGAGAATCTAAATGAATATTAGGTATATGGGGGTGGGCGAAGGATATTTTATACTAAATTATGAATGACGTTTGTTCTTTTGGATTCAAATGAATCAAAGAAGAGTTGTAGTAATAATAATAATAATTGCTTTCATGGTTTTGATTTTGAATGAAAATTTGATAAAGGATATCCAAAAAAATTTGCTTAGACTTTCTCGACTTTCTTAATCTATTAAAAATCAAGTTTCCTGTAAACAAATCTTCACGGTTATTACTAACAAGCATATCTTACGTCAATTCACAAATCCTTTGAGTAAAATATCATTACAAAGGAGAAAGGGAATAATCTTTCAAGTAAAGGCAGTAATAATAAGTTATACATAATAATCTACTCTGTCTTACAGAGTAATAGGCATGACAAGACTCTGTTTCTCTATAATAATCTCTTGGAATTCTGGAACAGATTGTGAAGTAAATGTAAAAGCTTCTATGTTTTGCTCTACTTGGTTGGAATGATGAAATAAAAGGTTTTCAGCAAAGTGAGGGTACATAGGCAGGTACGGTTTACTCATGGGCTTACTCGGAATAAAAATCAATTCTTGATTTGGGTTGGAATCGTGAAAGTACTTTTTTTACAGAATGAGAAAATTGAGCTTTCTGGGCTTGGCTGGCTGGGAAAGTTGGGAATGAAGAAAGGGAGTAGAGTCGACCCAGTGAGGTGAAAGTATTCTACCTACTTTCTACCAGACAGATAGTATTCCTATTTCTATTAAAATTCTACTAACTGTAAATTAGGTAGGTTAAAATGTTCAAAAGAGTTGAGAAATATTATAAATCTCGATTTTGATCAAAAGATTGCATTTAATTAGCCCCCACCTAATCCGATTACTCGTTAGAGCATGACAAATCCTACCTAATTTTGACAGAAAGTTTATTTTTATAAACTATTTAAAACAAAAGTAAGCTTTTTTATAGGTAGGTACTTAGGTATCAATAATGTATCGATACTTTCTAAGAATGAGAGGATATTATATATATCTTCCATTTATTGAATCTAGAGATAGTTGCAATTCTCTTACCATTCGTACTTACAATGAATTATTTTCTTTAGAAAGAATACGTATAATATTTATAAGGATTATAGTTTTGCTTTCATTTTGTGATCTCTATATAGGCTTTATAAGTAATATTTACATTTTCGCAAGTTTTTGCTAGTTCCCAGCTAAATAAAGTATCAGAACACTTTCTTATAGTTATTAAGTAGCACTGCTAGCTACTTTATTATTCTATAGTAATTAAATTATCTAAACACTGTTCAGGGTTCTTGGCCAAACGGGCATATACCTATATATCATTAGAACACCTATGGTAGAATTTCAATTATTTGTACATCACAATCATAAAGTTCTTAACAAATCCCTAATTAAGGAGTTAACATTTTTAGGAAAGTCGTTGACCAAATTTGTGAAAATATGCTGAGATAGCTATTTATATGTACGTATTTATATAGCTATAATTTTTATATTGACTATCATTCAGAAAATAAGCGGTACGAAATCATATTTTAGTACAATGCATTCTATTGAGTCTATTTAAGAGAACTTAAAATGCATTTAAGTTGGACTTTAAGCGAACTTAAAGTCAGTGCCATATCAAAACAATCAACGTACGTACGTCTTCTGATTAAGATTAGGGGTATGATTGCAAGACTTCAGATCAGACACAACTGTGGAAAATGGGGAGGAATGAATTCAAAATTTTAAAAAACAAAAATTTTATTAGGTTCAGTTTGTTTTCTGAAATTTGTCATTTCAAAGTTAAAAAATTAATGCTACTTTGAATTGAACCCGTTGAGGCGTTGAGTTGTTGTTAGTTTAGGCAGCAGAAGCATCCTGTAATACTCAAAATAAATAAATCTCCGAAAATGTAATAAATCTACCTATGTATCGAATGTCAAACGACGTATGAAAACAAGGCATGACGTAAAAAATGCTTCATTATATCAAACGAATTGAAAAACAAGGAAACAACATTAGGATTCACCGTACTTCATGAACATAAATAAACATTGATGACATAACTATTCTTACATAGTCGTAGGCAATCAGTATGTATATCAACATATGTTGTCAATGAATGATGACGGATTGTGATGACAGATGTAAATTGAGACTTTTCTAAAAGTAGACTACCTGCCGAGGAAGTTACGTAAACAATAAAATAAAAATTACGTAAACTCAAAAAAATAGAGTTTTTACTCTTCTCTCATCTTCATCTATAGCAGTCAGTATATTTGTTTCCATATATTTTTCAATTTTTACACAAAGTATGAAATGGGCATGAAGTAAAATAACTTTTGTAATGAATGAAATTATATGATTCTGCTAAAAATAAAACGCGAAAAATACCCCCAAAACACTCTTAAGAAATATCTCAACTCTTGATGTCACTCTTGAGTCTGCCATCAACAAACTTCTAGAAGTATTTCCATTAATTCTCATGGGTGTGAAAGTTGGAGAAAGAGGAAATAACAGCAAACTATGACTATGATGCTTTATAGATATTAAATTATAGATTCATTGCATCATCAGATATTAAAACTAAAGTGTATGTTGGAATTGAGTTTGACAAGTGACTATGGGCTATCGCTATTACTCTTAGATACTTTCTTTTCCATGAAACATAAGGAAATTCTACACATAACTTGAAGTATGCTTGAAGAATGAGATAAATGAATTTGAGTTTTTTTGCAGAATACACCCGGAATCGTGTATACATTAAAGTGAAGGTAGGGGAAAGTTTGAGAAAGTGGTTGAGTTAGAAACGAAGTCGTCATAAATCAATGATGTCATGACCTTTTTTACGTCATAGTTTCAATCCGTTACAGGAATATGTGGGGAACAACCAGCTTTGAGTAAGCAAAACCCTGCAGATATATATGAACTTTTCAAAATTTAGCTTTACTTAGCAAGCCTTGGAAAGAAAACCCCACCCAGTTCATGCAATCATTCTCAATTTAGAGCCTAAGGTGTATATGTGTATTTACTTCCTACCTGTTTAGGACGAAATAATAAAGGCGGGTGTAGGTGGGGATTCCAGGATTTGGCTGGGGAAAGTGCTTAGATATTTCCAGAGCTTTCTCCTTGGCAATAACCTCTCGGTATATTTTCAACGATAGCCGAGATACATACAAACTACCTGGCAATGTTAAAAGAATTCAATACATGAGTTACACATTAACTTGCTACAACTATACTATACAGCAATATAAAAGTATAAATATAGAGTGGGATTGTAAGAAAGACTATAGCTTGACTTTGTCTTTTTGTTATCCCGTAGTACAAACTATTATGAGATGATAATTTGGTTGAGTAGATGTGAAAGTTGTGTTGTAATGCTTTTGCAAGCTTTATGTGGGAGAAAGGATGGAAAGGAGAGAAAGTAAGTGAAGATAGGGAAGAGTGACGTCAATGAAACGATGACGGCATTGCGACAAAGACGTCATGACTGGGAGGGGATCGACCAAAATGCAAGCTTGAAAATGCCTTGAATTTTGTCTAACATGGAAGTTTAGATCCAAAAGAAAACCCGATTCGGGGGACCACCGCTCTTTATATTAGGAACCTCATCTCATCTCTCCTCTTCAAAACTTTACACGTGCTTGACCAAGACAGATCCACTCGCTTGGTCTTAAGTCTTAAAACTGTCGTCTTTGTTTCTTAAGAAGGTTCAAGCATTCATTGATAAAAATAAATAAGTCAACACAACTTCATTCTTCATTCATTTTCATTCATAAACTGACTGACATAATATATAAAAAGTAGCCCTGATCAAAGGGTAAAGCGAGTTATCAATCTGTCTTACCTTCGTGAAGAAATTTAATTTACTTTCTAGTCAATATTTACCTGTGAATCTCATCAAGTACCTGAGAGTAATTTGAATAGATTGAAAACAGAATTAAAAAGCTTATACTTTAATTATACAAACCGATGATAAGGTTAAGACTAAAGAAAAATATTTATAAACAGATAAATGCATATACGGGTTCTTATATTTGGAAACACTATGATGATAGTCAAAATAAAATAACTAAATAATTATACACACAATTGTTATTTTTACTACTAAAACTAGAGTTGAACAACAGAAGCTAAATATAAAGTAACAAAGTGAAAGCTTTGTTAGTGAAAGTAATGTCACCTCCCGATAAAAGTGATATAAAAGCCTAAAGGCTGGAGTCCTTGTTGTGTTTTAAGTCGAATAACTTCCTTCCGTCTTCATCTAAATCAGAATCAAGGAAATCTCACAGTGGATGTTTGTCAACAACTTCATCAGGTAAGATAATAATACTCATAATAATACTAATGATATTAATACAGAAATCTCAAAAGCTGTTGAATGCAATTCAATTCCAAGCATCATTTCATTATTACCTATGGATATGATATTATTATTAGGAACTCAAGATTTCTTCACTCAGTCAATTACTATATTCATGCATATAATGCATTTAAATGTAACTTGAGAGCCCTATATATACTTCATATTTACTCAAGAGTGTGGGGAAAGTTGAGAGTAGTGAAAGTTTCAGACATCCCTTAGATATCTTGATGTAATATGTAATGAATAACACAAGGAAATCATGTAACTAGATGAAAATCTAAATTCATAGGATATGTCAAAAGATTTAGCTAGAAGGTTTATAGGATTGTCATATGATGTCATGTAAATAGGATATTGTTGGCTGAAATCTACTCTTGGCAATAGTAGGATATAAGCACGTGGATGGATAAGATTAGACCGGGGTGTGTAAGTAAGCACCTATTTTGTGAAGAGGTTAGTGTCATGCTATAGGAGAATCAGGAGAAATGAGATTGGTACTAGCGTCGGGAATGACGTCAATCCGGGCATTGCAGGCATAAAACTAACGTCATTGTGTCTTCTGATGACGCCAAATATACTAGCAGTAGACCAATCTTCTTACTATCAACTAGTACGATCCCACTGTATATCTACACCAAAACCGAGAAATGAGCAAATTCTTCAGAGTTGAATTATGTTGGGGTTTGTGTTGTATACATACTTGTATTTGGAGTAGATGGGAGCATTTGATAGTTCTTCTTTAACATGTAGGTATTTACATTGCTTTTTCCTATGATGATATTACTTTACTACAAGATTCTAGAGTAAAGGATCGATTCAGTCCGAAAATATGTGTACAGAATATAATAATATAATAACTTGCCCAGTCTCTTTCTCTTCACCCGTTTCAATCCCATATACAGCTAGAATTTTCCCGTATTAGCAGTAGCCTTGTAAATCCTTATTTTAAGGCATTTTTGCATAGACTATGTAGTCCAAAATATAAAACACGCCCTTTCTTACTCCCTCACTTCATCCGTCACAACTTTTCACTTGTCTAATCTTATGGTTCTGAAAATGACTCTGCTTTATTATTTTGATGCAATTTTCAATCATATCATATAATGAATTAAATGATATTTTTAATCTTAATAACTCATTCCAATAACGTTATTAATAGTTAATTATTTGGATGTCAAACCTAATTGAATAATGAAATTTCGAGAACTTTTCGATACACCTTTCTCAATTCTCGTAGCTTCTGATGACGTTAAAGCTTTCTCTCTCATCTCACTTGGAATAATATAATTTAACTAAATGGTTGTATTGCATGCTAAATACGTAAAAATACTCAAAGATTGGCTCATTCATATCACATCCACCCACAGACACAGACAGTATTACACACCAAAAGGATTGCATTTGGAAGGATGGGATAGATATAATTATCCATGCAGCTCGTAGCTTTCAGCATTGCAAATTGAAATGAAATGAAATCCTTGGTAATGATCCCGATCCCGTGCTTCTAATAACTACAAAACAAATTCTACCCGAAAAGTCATGAGACCAACTTGGAATCGCATATAATATAGTATAGCGTATATACTTGTATACATAGTAATATTAGTTTCGATCTCTTAAATTTCAATATCTGCTTTACCTGTGTACATGTGCCTGTTTAGCTGTAGTAAATTTAAAAATGTAATATAACCCGTCTTCAAGACAGGGTCGACAGATCGTAATAAATAGGCATTTTTTATGCGTCGTAAAATAACTTTGTCGCTAATATCTTACAATATGAAGTACATTGTATTCAAAATTTTGACATAATAAATCTGATGATTCAAAATTACAAAAAAAATTAATTTTTTCCTGTTGAAATACCTGGTTTGATGTTGGTAACACTTCAAATAGCCTAAATTATTTACCCATTTTATTCCTTTTATAATAAAGTAGGGAACGAAATGAACTCAAAGATCATTTAGGGCTTTGAGGATGCCTCATGCCTCTAATAAGAGGGGAAAGTAGGCATGAAAGGGTTTCAAGTTTCTAAACCTATTATTACTTGCATTGAATTGAATTGTAATCCAACACTGCGCGTCGTTTCATGCTTTACTTTTTATCCCTTTTTCCATTCTGAGAAAAAATTAAATCGGACCCCTGTCTGTGAGTAGCAAGGTCGGGGTCGTATAAGTTACATTTCTTTTCTACATTCATATGGTCGCATTCAATCTATGTTTTTAATTAGCACTTAAAGTACTTTTAATTGTGCAAATCTTTCTTTCTTATGCTGGCATAACACCATCTCAAATTTATTAAGATGGATGTGACAATCAGTCATATGTCAATTGACATTTATAACGTAACATGACTATTATGAATAGCAATAACGAGGAACCATGAGTTTCGACAAGTCCTTGATAGGTTACCGGGTTAGACTGTCAGATTCCCGGAATCTCAAGAGGTTCCAGAAAACCAGAATCCAACATTATATTTCTTTTTTTTCAAGGATATCTTCCAAATGCCTATATAAATATATGCATATACTAGTGTATATAAATATATATAATAAATAATTATGATGAAAAGATTCTGTTAAAAGAAGTGGACAGATACTGCGTTTACGTTATTATTACATTTTACATGTATATTATGCGAATTATGGACCACACTAATTTTTGGACAATATCATTGGGAAACTCATCATAGTAGAGAGTAATAATAACGGGTAGTTTATCCCGACTCAAGCCAGTAGTTTATAGAGTGATTCATTTCCCTTTCACCAAAAGGATGAAGATGAGACAGGTAGAATATTACAAGCATGTCGCATGTCTTCTTAATTGTGTAGGTATTAGGATTTAGGATGATGTATGTATGATTACTTGGTTGGTTACGGCTTTATCAAAATATTAATAGAAAGGGGATTGAGTACAATAGGCAATGAATGAGTTTATATTGGTTTTTTATTAAGGGAAGAAAGGGATAGCGATACCCTACAGAGTTGTAGGAGGCTAGGGAGAAGGAATGATTTGATAATTTATGGAGCGTTGAGAAAGTAAGCAATTGAATTATGAGCGAGAAGAATAAGGAGGCAGGAAGCATGACGAGATTTTCGAAATGCCAACAACTCTTGATGAGTCTTCTGGGGCTTTGGCCATACAATGTACCTTTCTCCTGGGACACTTTTCACAACATATTAAACAAATGACCCTTGACTCGGACAATCATCACCGACATCCCTACCCATCCATTTCCTAATCATCTTCTTCATCATCAAGTCGCTCCTATCATTCACTTTGCATATTCATTGTTAACGTTACTCATATAAATATGAAATTATTTTTCATTCTTCGTTTCATTCCATCATTTTCCTTGGAATTGAAAGCATCATTTTATTTCTTATTCTTCTGAACAAAGAAGCGTGTGAAAGGAAGCATTATATTATAGGTTTAAAAGTAAAAGTAAACGCGTTGGACGCTTTCACTAGGAAAGAAAGCAGAATAAAAGCGTTTGGATAATAAGAGTCTCATCTTTCCCCATTATGTCTAGTGGTTGCAGTGCTAGTACTTATCATGTTTGTAAGAGCAAGATTATATTCTGAAATGTTTTACTAATTCTAATTGGAATGCAATTTTTTAATATTTGCAGTACGTCGCAGGGATAATTGTGGAGTGGCCGACAGAGCGATTGTTGCCTTTGGTCAACAGGGCTCACCAGAGAGCTCCAGAAACGTGCCACCACCACAACCCATTAGCAGTCAACATAAGACATCAAATCATCATCATTCCTCTTCAACAACAAGCATGCTTCTTCTCCAGCCTCAAGTATGTGGAGTAAAAATGTGTATTATTTATTGTGTTATGAAATGAAACTCATTTAAAGCATGAGAAATTAAGGCTAAATTAAAAAATCATGTTTTATGATAATTTACAAAGGTTTCATCTCTGCCCGGATTTACCGAGTTACCAGGATTCCTGGACGCCTTAGTTGACGCAGAGTCCGTTCTTCACAATTCAGATTCCGAATCCGAGTTTATGTCCTCTGTTGGAGGAGCCTGTGGAAATCTCTACGACGCTTCGGATTATTGCAACCATCAAAGTAATCATAATTCATACAACGCTCAATTTTCTTCATCGGGATATAACACTTTGCAAGGAATCCCACCTGGACATATCTTCATGGAAGAAAATTCTAATAATAGCAGTAGTAACGATCATGATCATGAACATGAGACAGCTTCATCAGGCATTGCCCAAAGTCCCTCATGCTTTCTGCTAGAATCCCCTTCACTCCAAGGATCTGTGTCCCTAGAAACTACCCCAGAACCAGGGACCCCATTGCCCAGTTTTCAAGAGACTTATAGCCCCAGGTATCGTCGGGACGTGTTTAGCTTTGATGAGTCTGCAGTTTCGCCACCATTTCAGGCTGCTGCTGCAGCTCCAGGTCCTTCAACATCTGCCCCTTCGACTCCCCACTCCTCTGCATCAACACATCCACATTCTCATCGTAATCCATTCCAGCACCAGCATAGCTTAGACAGTCCGTCCTCTAGTGTAACCACTGCAAGCCCTCCAACCCCCATTTCATATCATCATCAAATGTACTACCCATCTCAATCCCCGTCGTATGAAGTATTACATTCCCCTCCGCCTCCTCAGATTCCGTTGACTTCAGGGATGTCGCCTCATTCAATTTCTAGACAACGTAAACCGTAAGTGAACTCTTTTTTACAGAGATAACTCTCAGGCCTGGAAACTTTTTTATGCATTTTTCATTTCTTATTTGCTAACCTTATTATCTTCTGAACATTAGAGCATCTGGACCTCATTCAAAACATGTTAAAATGGAATCCATGACGAGTGAAAAACAGCCAAGTTCACCTGATCTATCTCTTTCTCATTCTTCCGGAATGGGAGGGCATGAACCCATGGATCAATCAAGTTCCGCTGGAAGCATGCCATCGCTCGAAAAAATGTGCGCTGTTTGCGGAGACACTGCAGCGTGTCAGCATTATGGAGTAAGAACTTGCGAAGGGTGCAAAGGATTTTTTAAAAGGACAGTCCAAAGAGGAGCCAAATACGTTTGCATGGCTAACAGAAACTGCCCCGTTGACAAGAGAAGACGAAATCGATGTCAGTTCTGTCGATTTCAAAAGTGCTTATCCGTCGGAATGGTTAGAGAAGTTGTACGGACAGATTCCCTAAAAGGAAGAAGAGGTCGATTGCCATCAAAACCTCGATCAGACCGTAGCAGCGGAGAAGTCAGCGGACATGGCCATCAAAGTAATTCAGCTTCTGCTCCCTCGCCCCCAATATCTCTTATCTCTGCCCTCGTCAGAGCTCATCTGGACACAAGTCCTGACACTCAAAACAAAGATTACTCAATGGTGCGTATTTATTCGAATTTATAGTTTTGTTACGATTTTTGTAAGGGAAATTAGGCATATTTTTTAGCCTCATTTGACGTTTTTCAGACTATTAATTTGTCTTGTAATTTTTGTAGTACCAAGAACCTCCTTTCCACGAAGGAGATTTACCTCAGGATAAAGACTCAGTTGTAAACCACCCCGATTACATTCAACAATTCTTCGGACTACTTACTAATTGCTTTGATGTAATCCGTGCACTATCTGAAAAAATTCCTGGATTTCTTGAGTTTAGTAAGCACGATCAAGACTTGCTTCTACAAAGTGCATCTTTAGAGCTTTTTGTACTCAGGCTAGCGTACAGGTAAAAACTATTAAAATCTCAGTATTGAAGTATTCTTTGTGTATAAAAGTTTTCTCTAACAATCCGAAACTATTCTCTTATAGGATTCAGCCCAATGAAGAATCCATGACATTTTGTAATGGGACTGTCTTGCATCGTGAGCAATGCAAGCCCGTCTTTGGAGACTGGTACGACGCTATAATTGAGTTCAGTCATTCTCTGCAGGGAATGCACCTTGATTTATCCACAATGGCTTGTCTAGAAGCTCTTGTCCTTGTCACTGGTACTATAATAGTGCAATTTATTTTTTATTGTCTGAATTTTTTAATTTTAAGCTAACAAAAGAACTTTTTTTAATCTCACGCAGATCGACACGCTTTGGATGACCCAGTGAAAGTAGAACAACTTCAAATGAAAATTATTGGATCCCTTCGAGATCATGTTACATACACCGGAGAAGGTCAAACAAAGCCTCACTATTTCTCTCGGATTTTAGGAAAATTACCTGAACTGAGAAGCCTTAGTGTTCAAGGACTTCAAAGGATTTTCTACTTGAAACTAGAGGATCTTATCCCTGCACCACCTGCCATTGAAGCTATGTTCTCATCCACCCTTCCGTTCTAAACTTCCGTTTAATCTTATACATCTTGATGAATATGGTGTTGGTCAAAAGCTTTAAAACCAAAACCAATCAACAGATCTTAAAGACACGGCCCTGACTTATTCTACTCAACAAATGTAAGTATCAGTGTGACGAAAACTTCAACTTGGTATTTGTTAGTTTGAAAGGCTATAATAGCACATGTAATAGTGTTGAAGTTGATTCGTAATCGATGTTTCAAAAGAGTAATCAAAGTAAGTGTCAGTCGTGTAAGTGTTCATTGTGTGCGTTAGAGAATATTCAGCAACTATCACAAAGCAGAACATTCTAGTGAACATGTCATATTAATGTTAATATTAAAAACAAAAGTATTAAATACATTCTAGGCACTTACAATTAGTAGTTAGACTGTACTAAATGTAGACACACTGTCCATCCACTTTTTACCAAAAAAGCACCTATAATAAAATACTTCCCTACCTACACTGAATGTTGGTTAGGTTAAATAATTTTAAGCAACTTCAAGAAGTTATTGCAGGAAGGTTAAAAGTCAAATAATCACATTGTTGATTCAATATAAATAACTGTTTTAAGGTGTTTTATTATGTTACTGTTTCGTGATAATCATTGTGTTTTACTTACTTCGATAAATACCTGATGTTATTACTTAACTAATCTTAAGAGAAGAGAGCTATTATACGTTTACGTGTGTCGTGTCGTGCGTACTACCCGAAAGAAAGATAAAATATGAAATTACAGGTTTCATGTATCAAAAATATGTCGCATTTATTTGACGCTAAATTGCATCATCGTCAGGAAGAATTCCTTGTTTTCGCTTTTTAAATAGGCTGACTGGTTTACTTGCTGCTAAATTCCTAGACGGTTGCATTTCTGGAGCCATGTACGGAAACATGGCAATCATTGATGACTTTGGCACTCTTTCTGTAACTTTTGGGGCTAGAGCATCATCTTGTGTATCATTGTCCCCAAATTTCTTTTTAGCCTTAAAATTTGCGGTAACACGAACTTCTTTACGACTTAGATAAGAAGGCACCTCATCTTTCGGACTTGAAGGACTTCGGGCTTTTAAAATTGATTTTAAAGGAGATTTATCTGCTCCTGGTATGGCTGCTGTTTTCGCTTCCATTGAAGGAGGCCCAAATTGTTCATAAATATCACCAGGACTTAGCACAATTTGATAGTCTTCGTCATTCTCATCGTCGTCAGAATCAGTGTCAGAGTCGACTAGTTCATCTTTGTCTGAAACTATGCATGGCATACCATGACGAAAGCGTATAAATATTGGATCAAACTGTCCATTGTCACTTTTTTCAGACGGTTTATAAAGCTCTACTTCTTCCTTCTTGTCAGGATCGTCGTTGTCTTTACTCCTCTTTTTTGAGTCTTTGATGTTGAGATCGGATAAGTTGTGTATGATATTATCTGGACTAAATGTTACTTTTTTCCCTGAATTTGCATTGGCAAATGAACCATTCTTTTCATCGTCATCAGTCTGTTGTTCGGGTATATCAAACAACCCAAGTTGAGGTCTTTGCCTGATTTTCACATCCATTTTATTATCTTTATTATCGTGTGGTTCACTTATTTTTTCTTCATAAGCCGCTTGGGCTTCCATAAACTCTTCTTCCAACTCTAAAGCGTCGAGCCTTGTCCAAATTCCTGTCTCAGTCTTTCCATTTGTATCGATCTGTGAAGATTCCTTTTGCCTTTCTTGAGCTTTTTGTTTGTGATATTTTCTAACGTTTTCCCGGTGCTGCTCTCTCCATGCTTTTTCCTTTTCTTCATCATACTCTTCCATAATCTCTATTGTACCTTCCCCAAGACTTTCTACCATCTGCCTTTCTGCTTCAATCTTCCACGAGTTATAAAGTTCTCGTTCTTTATCCGAACGGATCAAAGTATCATCAATACCTGTTAGTAAGACAAAGGCAAGTTCAGATATCCACAAACTAAAAACCTACCCGTCTTTTGACCGACTACGCCGATGGTAGGACGTAATGTAATGCATAACTGTTAAATGATTGCATTTTGATTCTTACTTTTTAATCGATGAGATACAATCTCAGCCGCATTTTTTGCTGTACATTTGACAAACCAGTTGTCTCCTAATAGGCAAAGGATTTCATTTGTATGAATAATTTTACCAGGGCAAAGCGCTTTAGAGCAAAGTGGAACCATTGCATCATATTCCAACTGCAATATTCAAAAATTCGACAAATGTTCTATTAAATCATCCATTCAAAATCATAAAGCACAATTCATAACATAAATGATCCAGACTTCCGAGATGATTTAACTGTTAAATGATTGCATTTTGATTCTTACTTTTTAATCGATGAGATACAATCTCAGCCGCATTTTTTGCTGTACATTTGACAAACCAGTTGTCTCCTAATAGGCAAAGGATTTCATTTGTATGAATAATTTTACCAGGGCAAAGCGCTTTAGAGCAAAGTGGAACCATTGCATCATATTCCAACTGCAATATTCAAAAATTCGACAAATGTTCTATTAAATCATCCATTCAAAATCATAAAGCACAATTCATAACATAAATGATCCAGACTTCCGAGATGATTTAAATATTACTAATTATACAAAGTAAGCTGAATTTTAGTACCTATATTGAAAATTATGAACAATTCATCTATTGCAACGATATATTGAAATATTGGATTACCTTATCAGGTAACGATTTAAGTCGACTTTTGAGTTTGAGATAGTCATCCTTATATTTTTCGAACTCTTTTTTCTTTGATGAGTTTTCTTGCAGGGCCTAAAAATCAACAATGCACAAAACACAAACTAAGTTTCAGCTTTGATTATTCTTTGTTAAACTAGACAATAAATACACAAACACAATACAATTGCAATTTGTGAAAAACTGCAACTATATTTCTTTTTAGTTCACCTTTCAACTCTGACTACTCTGTCATCTGTTCGTTTCAAAGAAGGATGAAAGATGAAAAAAGAGTTCGTTAGTGTGTAGTAATGAGATCCTAAACGATTAAAATTATAAAACATAGTCAGTTGTGTTTTACCTGATCATACTGCTGAATGAGTGTGTTCAAAGATTCGCAATCAACTTTCAGTAGCGTTCCAGTTGCAGTTGCAGTAGTTGGTGGTGGTGGTGGTTTCAAGCTGCTAAATTGAAATGACATCCTTTGACCTTTAACAAATTAGCTGCGTGAGCTGAGGTTGAGGTCAACACACCACAACAGAATGAGCAACAGGCCAAATGCCCCCTGACCTCAAAACCTCCAAATCACTCTTTCAACCCTAATTGTTACACAAACATTTTCGAAATCTCGGAAAAGTCGTATTTTTCGTTTTGTCCTCAGACAAAGTTTCTGTGTTGCCAAAAAATGAAACTAGCGGCATATTCCCGGCGCGAGTTAAACTTGATGATCCAGACTGAGTCAAACCAATAAGGGGTAAAAATGGGTTGTATTATGTCTTATCTATTTTTTGTACCTGGTTGATGACATATGACACTAATTAAATGATAAGATTAAAACATCCATTGATCAATTGAATAAGTACAAAGTAGAATAAATTAATAATAAAAATGGTGCACCTAATAGGAATTTTGGGAAGGTCAGGGGTCAAGTGTCCTACGAAATCCTTGTTAAAGTTGACCCCAAGGCATAAAAGTGGAATCGCAGAAAGTATAAGACTTCCTTTATTTGCACCTGCATTTGATCCAAAAGTCAAGGAGAGAATTGCTTTCACTGATTATAAAGGAGTGAATTTCACGTATAAAGAGTTAGGTCAGAAGTCTCTTACTCTTGCTAAAGAGTTAAGGTCAAGGGTCAATGAAGATGAAGGCCGAGTTGCTTTTCTATGTGACCGAGATTTTAGTTTCCCTACAACTCTTGTGGCTACTTGGATGGCTAAACAGATAGGTGTGTGGTTTTTAGTTGTTTTGTTTGATAAGGATTTTAGAAGGATTTTAGGGATGGCATGAAACTTAAACTTTGACCTTACTTAAGCTTCCAACTTTTTTATCATTTTACAGCAATTCCACTTTCAGCAAGCCACCCTGACAGCATGCTGGAGTACTTTATAAAGACCACTACTGCTAAACTCCTCGTTTGTACCAAGACATATGCAGATAAGCTAAATAATGTGGCGAAGTCTACGAATACAGAGCTTCTTGTTGTTGATCACGATTCTTTGGCTGCGGACACTTCCGGGGACCCTGAAGTGCTGAAGGGGTCAAATTATGAAGGGAAAGGGGGTCTTATTCTTTTTACTAGTGGTACTACAGGCATGCCTAAGGGGGTTTTATTGACACATTCCAATTTACATGACCAGGTATTAATTTAACTTATGTGTTGAGGGCTAGGTATTTCCTAGTGGGTCATTTTCAATGAACAAATGCATGGCTTATAGGTAAAAAATATCTGTGATGCTTGGGAAATTACTGGGATTGATTCCATGCTGCACGTGCTACCCCTTCATCATACTCATGGGCTTATACATGCATTGATAAGTCCAATGTCTGTTGGAGCAAGGTATAAGATTCATCTCAAGTTGTTACTGTTACAACCTACCTTTCTTCCCTTTTGAAAACTATCATTTGCATTAATTGATGTACGTTTTCATTAATTCAGATGTCATATGCTTCACAAATTTGACGCATCAAAAGCATGGGCTGAGCTATTATCAACTAAGGAACTCAGGCCAAACGTTTTAATGGGAGTTCCAACCGTTTATGTAAAACTTATTGAAGAATATGATAAAACATTAGTCGGGAAATGTTCAACTAAAGCTGATTTTGTGAAGGAAACGCTAAAACAAAAAATGAGGTTCGAATAGTTGACTAATGATTACTACAAATGATTAGTTGATTAATCATCTCACGTTTTTTTTACTTTGTAACTCATAGGCTAATACTAAGTGGTTCAGCAGCTCTTCCAGTACCAGTGCTAGAAAAGTTTGAAGATATCTCTGGTCACAGATTACTAGAAAGATATGGAATGACAGAAATAGGAATGGCTTTGACTAATCCGCTTCATGGGGAGAGAAAACCTGGTACATATTTATTAATCAACCACAATTTATTGTAATTAGAGTTGTATCTCGTAAAACCAAAGTTTACTTGGCTCTTTAAAGGATTTGTTGGAGGACCGTTTGACTCTGTCCAGCTAAGGGTTGTTGATTTAAAGTCACGAAGTGACTTCAAAATTCTAGCAGAGCAGGATTCCAGAAAAACTAGCATATTTGTGGAAAAAGGAGAAAAGGTAATTGGTGATTTACTTGTTAAAGGACCTTCCGTTTTTAAGGCTTACTGGGGTAACCCTGAAGCAACGAAGAAAGAATTCACCGAAGATGGCTGGTTTATAACAGGTAAACTGATAAACTCATGATACACACTATTAGTAAAATTAAGTCACAGGACCTCAGACCCCCAAAAAAACTAATTTCTTTAAAACTTAAAATGCTTTTAGGTGATACAGTAGAGATTGTTGATGGTTACTACAAGATTTTAGGAAGAAAATCTGTTGATATACTAAAAAGTGGTGGTTACAAACTCAGTGCCTTGGAAATTGAGACTCAATTACTCTCTTTCCCTGAAATTAAGGAAGTTGCTGTGATGGGACTTTCTGATCCTACTTGGGGCCAACGAGTAAGATTTCATCGTGATATGAACATGATTAAATATTTTTAACAACTACTTTAATTTACAATTAAAATATTATTTTTGAATCAAAGGTTGCAGCTGTGATAGCGTGGAATGGTAAAGAATTGAGTTTATCAGAATTCAAAGAACTTGCCAAAAAGAAAGTAGCTCCATATGCTATTCCAACAGTTTTAAAAACTCTGCCGGAACTACCAAGAAATCACTTGGGGAAAGTAAATAAGAAAGAGTTAGTGAAAATATTTGATTCCAAATAAGATTCTAAATACGATTTGGTTCATTTCAGACTGATTTTGATTTTAGTTAAAAAATTTATTGAAATACTTGCAAATGGCAGAAACAAATAAAGTCGAGTATATTTGTAAACTGCACTTTCCAGCGTACTGTTTAATAATTATATTATTTCTGAAGAG